>JZKD02S1929617.1:380477-408473 GCA_000966675.3 Picea glauca
CCAACCCTTAACATGGTTGGATTTTTTGTCCCCGGAGGTTTCGAACCGGTGACTTTAACATCACGGAGTGGCTTAACAACACACTCCATCACCGACTGTCCTACACCTCGGGGACCTTACAAACACCGGATTGACAATCATTTGCACTCTAATTTACATAAGTAGATTGGAGCCTAACAATTTCCATGTTGAATAATTCGATTGGTTGGTAAATAATTTATATGATTAAAACTAGCATACCCCTAAGCGGGCGAATGGGAATGTCAAAGTAATGGTTGCTTTTACTATTAACGGTATTTGATGATGTGCTGAAATAGACCATTAAAGTGTATGTGAGTAGATGTGGAAGAAATAAGATAACAAATGAGAATTAAAGAAGTGTGTACAAATTGCAAGCTTAACCTTAACCTTATGTTATGTGTTTTTCATTTTAAATCAATGTAAAAGAAGGATATGAAGGCTATAGTGGTACCTTGAATTTTTAAGGAATAAAAAAGAACATGAAAATGTGTGCTAAATATATTAAGAAACAAGAAGCATCCATGACATGTGAAGGATAAAGAGATGGAGTATATTTAGTCATATGAGAAGAGTAAGAATGGGTTAAAATGTGAAACCATATAATCTTGCTTCCACTAAGTGTTGTATTTGAAAAGGCATTATAAGAAACCGGTTGAATCCATGAGGATACGAAGGAAAAAGAGATGAAGTACATATCACAGAGTTATGGATAGACTTGTTGGTTTGAGAAGAGTATAAATGGGTTATAATGACAAAGCATGTAAGTGTGCTTCTTTTTTTTTTCTCATTGCAACAAATGTGCTATCTTGCATTTTTTCATAATGGTCAAAAGAGAAGAAGGGGGGTATGCAAAAACCTGCTAATGATTTGACGTGTGATATTGCAATGAAGGTTAAGCCTTGTCGTTCAACCTTTCCAATGTCTACGGTTGCCTTGGAGAGTGTTAATCCTTGGGATTTATGTATAGTCAAACCCCATGCCATTTTGAGTGGGATTTGTTTCTTATTTCCACATTTAATGGGTGGGATTGGTATTTTGTTGGGGTTGACACCATCCCATGGTGGAACAAGATATGTATCAAACTCCACAACGACATATGCTAGCAAGCTTGGAGGGTTGACTCCTTCTGTGTAGGCAATTTGAGTGATGAAGCCTAGTGCTCCATTAACCAATCCTGTTTGGATCCATAAATTGCAAGTCAACATAACACGTTGGCCAATGCATAACAAGATTTGTTGTTCTAATTGATGGTCATCATATTCCTTAGAGATAGAAGAGCCAAGGCGTTCTACAATGCAGTGTGCTATTGGCCTATTCAAGGATTGAATCATTTTTTTATTATGTTGGCCCACAAAAATTTTTGTTGCAAATAGGTGTATGGCCACATCGAACTCTTTGCATTTCGTTGTAGACAAGTATGTATTTGTACGAGATTGAAGGATCTCCCAATATTCTTGTAGTGGAGTTGCATTTCAGATGTTTGTCAATAGGAAACGAAATTGGACTTGTTGTATATCCTTCCCTTGTTGGCAGAAGCTTGTTTGCAAGGTTACAACAATGGTGAAGGAGTTCCACAAAGACCTTCCTGGTGTTGCACATGTATACAAAGGTTTATCCATAACAGGGGGGAGTTGTCTTAGATCACCAACAAGAATTATAGAGCAATGACCAAATGGAAAATTTTTGGTTTCTAGAAAGACTTCACATAGACAACTTTCAATCTGCATGAATAGTTTAGGCCTGATCAAGCTCATCTCATCAATGAAGACATACCATATATGTTTCATCACTTCCTAGAACAATGCCAATGTTTGTGTTTGCAAAGGTTGGAAATTTTTTATTGGAATCTTAAGTGTTGAATGTATAGTGGTTGCTTGTATGTTGAAAGATGCAACTCCAGTGGGAGCAAGAAGTAGTATTGGACTATGTCCATATGGATATTGTCCATTCAAAGAATCTTTAATGCAATTGATCAGATAAGATTTTCTAGTGCCAGCAGTTCCTTGGATGATCATCATTAGGGGTGCTTTTTTTTTTTTGTGAATGTTGTAATACTATATTGAATGCCTGATATTGTTTGTGTGACAATGTATTATCCCCTATATTGATAGGTTTGTGCCTTTGTATCACATCCATACAAGGTCGATTGATTTCAATGAACCGTGTTGCATAAGTAAGAACTACTTATGGAATGTCTGGGTTGTTCCAACAATATTTGGTGGCAAAGTCACGATGTCCAATAATGTCAAGATCATTGAAGTCTATATTGGCAGCAGGGATCAATCTTGGTAATAATTCCCACTCATTTATCTCCACATCGGGATGCATATTTGTATCATTTTCTTCATCTTCATCTAGTGGTGTTTCTTCAACATTTGCAAGGGAACGGTCTACATTCCATGCATGGTAGGTTCCTTTTATGTTCTACCAATTGTGTATGATAGTATCTCTTGAGAGGCCTATGTCAGTTGCAAAGTTACTGAATGGTTTGTATATTAGAAACTCACTCCAATAGAATTCTTCAAAGGATTTGGAATCTAGTGTCAGAATGATTGTGAAGCATGGACAGAAAAGGACAATTACTGGAGAGCTCCTTCGTTGCCAAGGGTTAATTTTTTGATGGCAACTATATGACCAATATTTTGCAATTTCAATGAGAGGGAGGGGCTTAAGGCAAGGAGGTCAATTGATATAGGCATCAATGAAGGTAGATCTAGATAAACAATTAGATGTATTTTTGGAGACTCAATGAAAGATATGGTGACCAACAATTAGTGTCATGAAAAGATGACTACATGTGACAAGGGGGGAGTTTTTGCAACATATGACAAGTTTTTTGGGTGCCTATATCTCGGTTGACTATAGATTCTGTGTGCAAATTCCTATAGGAAAATGAAGCAAGATCTGTTGTACTCAATGTATCTGTGATTCTAATCAACATATGATGATATCTCTCTGACTGACCCTCTACTTTAGAAGTGTATTTGGAAATATAGCTCATAGCTGCATGATGGGAGAGGATAGGTTGACAATCCATATTTGCTCGCCATACTATTAGTATGTCAGGGTTATGGATGTTTATATGATCATCATTCCTGGCAGGTTCATATTTGTTTTTACCAGAAGCATCAATGAAGAGAGAAGAATCAGACTGTAAGGTCCATGGGCAATTATATTTGCATTGGAGTTTGGAAGCTTTCATACAGAGACATATCATCTTTGTGCACTTTGTATGGTGTTGTACCCGATTGAGGAGATCTGTGTAGTCCTTAAATGGATATGAAGTAAGGAGGGCTGCTATATCTTTTAAACAAGGGTCATCCTAAATGCATCGGTGCATGTGTAGATTCGTAGTATGGTCACTTCAGGGATTCCAAGTTGTTACATATTTGTCAAAGAAACCCTTGGAATAACTTATTTGTATGGGGTCTTCCCAATCTAATGCAGGCTCGCTCTGCCCGCTCACAGGATCGTTCAATTAGTTCATGAGCCGAAGCAACTCATTTGATTCCCTTCTGAAATCTCTGATGAAACCTGATCCACAGGTCCTGCCCTTTACCCACACGATCTCCCACACTCAACCGTGATCCTCCCCGACTTAGTTTCGGGTCTCGGGGCTTTATGTTTCCTGATGTCAATAGTTCTCTATCCCCGCGTTTTCTTGAGCTCCGGAGTGTCGAAACACCTCTGTCCACGGCTAGCCCTCGGGGCTAAGTCTTTTCCCTCACGACCTCTTCACATATGACCACGACTCTAATTTGGGGTTTCGCGACCAAAGCGCTCAACCTCTCATCCTCTGGACCCCCGAATTTCCAATATGCAAAATGCCGATTAGCAATTTCCTGGTCTTCTCCTCCTTCGCGATTTCAGACTTTCAAATGCCGAAAAACATGGACTTCTTGTCTACGGGATCCTCGATATCCCGATTCTTCGATGTGACATCAGCTAGGCCCACAACGAAACTTTTCGCCTTTTCAGGATTCCTAGTGCTCAGATCTCGGAAATGGATGATCACATGACACGCGTCCTCCCACAAACGGATGGCTCAGATCAAATCTCATCTTTTCGGGGTTTCTGACGTCGAGTGACCATCCTCACATCCTCGAGATGTCCGATATCCCTAATGCCAATATACTGATGTGCCAATGCCTTTTGGGACTTTCGCTTCTATTCTGCTGTATGAGGGCTTAACTCCCTCGCAACTCCTAACAAATCTAACGGCTATCACGTTCTCCACTCAAGATATGAAGGCTCAGATCATTTCTCTTGTACACTTCTCCTATGCTGCCTTTTGGACGTGATGACCTTTCAGTGGTCCAGATTCATCTATAGTTTGAACGGACGACGGTTGTGCCTCCTCCCGAGCTGTGGCACTTTCCCTCTCAGGCTTGGAAGGATTTCCAGGTTTCTCAAAGGCCTCAACCTTTGCCTGTTTCCTCTTTCGGCTCTTCGACTCTGAGCTTCACCTCGTGCATGAAAACGTTGTACCTCCTGAGCTTATTCTTATTTTCAAATCCTCGAAGGATTCTTCAACTCCTACGCCTCTGCAGAGTATTCACATTCACACAAGGGTGCTATCCACCCTGAGCTTTCCTGTAGCTTCGACCTCCAAGGAAACTCGGTTCTTTTTCCCTTTCTCCCTCAGATGGAGGATTTGGATGCCCTCCTGACTCTCTGTCTACTCAGGAAACCCCTTTCTGAGTACTTCTGGGTATTCAGTAACCCTGTGAAAGGCCCTTCTCCTTGGATTCTTCCTCGATTTGCAAAACTCAAAGAGTTTTGTTCTCATGTGCCTACCTGCACACTGTCTCGATGCCCTCCTAACAGAGTTATATAAAATGTCCAACAGTTTTGTCCTCTCCTATGCATCTTATGCTCATGCTCAATTCCCTCCTGGCAGAGCTATACAGAACTCACAGCAGAGTTCTTCTTTTGTGCACTCCTTGCACTAGCTCAATGCCCACCTGGCAGAGCTTCTATCTGCAACTGTGTCTCTCCCACACAACCTTGCCTCTTGAGGTGTTCAACTACCTCATAGGTTTTCTCTGAGTTGTTGATTCCAGTTCTTGTGCCCGCGGCACGTCTTTATCTGAACCCGCAGTATTCAGAAGTGCTTCAGTGCACTGGTATTCAGAGACCGTAGTACTCTGTCACGCCCTCCTGGCATGAAACCTCAAAGACCTTCACCTAAAATCAAACATACTCCTGCAAATGCAAACCTACAGCATACATCTACAACATACATTCATATCATATGAAGAACACTCACACACATCCATTTAACACATAATTATGCAGGAAAAACTACTATTTGAATTAAATATGGCAAATGCCTGTATTTACAAGGTGTTCTTGAGCATGGCCTGTAACAAGGTCTCGGCTCCTTCTCTTCTTCTCTCTACTCGCAGACCCTATCTTAACTTACTACCAAACAGATACAATTGATCTTTTTTACATGAGGAGGCTCTTCAAGCTCTCCCCTCCAAATCTACCTACCCTATTCAATTACATTGAATGGGTTGTCTAGTCCGTTATCCGGATCTAGATCTCAGCCTTACAAACATTAAAGGCCTACTTATCTACATCCTGTGCAAAGGCACGGCTTCACAACTCAACAGCTTAAACATTTAATTACATTCAATTTTAAATCAAAATGAGGGCGACGCCTCTCTTCAGCTTTGAGTGCATGTGCCTGACGTGGCTTGTTGGTTGGTTGTATGACGTGGAGAGATGCTCCTACATCATACTCCTCAGCTGCAAAATTCATGAGCTCCTGCTCATGAGCTTCCCATCTCAGCTGTGGAAATCCTCCTGGATCCCAAATCATCCACTGGAGTTGTTCATCCACTCGGTTTCCCTGTTGTTGTTGCTTCTGTTGCACTATTGCTGCTCTTCTATTCAGCTTCTCCTTGCTGACAGTTTCTGCTGACCAGATCATTAGCTCTTTGATCATGTCGATCACTTCATCCAGCTACTCCAATGGCTGGCCCTATTCATGCAGTCTCCTCAACTGCAAAAATTTTCGGCACATAGGCAGATTACTGTGATCTCCCATGCTTTCTTCATCAGCTTCCAACTTCACCTGTTGGATTTGCATGCCCTGCACTTTCACCCTTCTCTCCAGTGCTTCAATTTGTTCATACATATCAGCCAAACTAATGTTGTTTGCTTCTTCTTCTTCTGCTGCAAACTCCCATGTTGCAGTCTTTTCAGTCTCCTGGTTGAAAATATTGAGCCATTCCTCAGAATGCTCATTATCCTCTTCTGCTTCTTCTTTTGTCAGCTTCAGTGCTACAGCTTCCTCAGCTTCCTGGCCGAAAGCATTGAGACACTCCTCAGAATGCTCATTTTCCTTTCCTGCTTGGGCAACTTCAGATATCTACTCCAATTTTTCTGTGACAGTTTCAGCTAACTGTCCCCCTATTGTTGCTACATCTGTAACACAGATTTTTGCCTCCTCCTGGGAAAGTGGTAGGAATATCTCAATTCCCCCAATCATTATAAGGTTCCTCTGATCAGCCTCTCGAATGGTCAAAATTTTTAACTTGTCATCATCTTCATTCACATGACTTGGAAAACCACATGAATCTTCCTTCTCTGTCAGTTGTATCTGCTGATCTAAATCCACCTCTGAGCTCGCCTGCTCTGTCAGCTCCTCAGGCTGATTCCGACTCACTTCTGATTTTATGAGACCCTCAGATAGTCTCATCTGCTCATCCCTGCCCACCTGGCAATATGGAATGCTTTTATTTCCCTCCTGGCAGTCTTTGAGATCCCGCAGCGACCTCATTTCATTGCCCAGCTAGCAATGTGAAATTCCTTGGCTGTCCTCTTGACAGTCCGTGAGATCTTCAGCTGATCTCAACTCTTTGCCCACCTGGAAATTTGGAATTTCTTCTCTTGGTTGTCCTCCTGGCAGTTCTTGAGATCTTCAGCTGATCCCATTTTATTCTCTTCCCTGAGAATTTTCCCAATCTCTGGTTCACATATCTAAACCATCTCCTCAAGTCTGTCGAGGTTTTCAGCATGCCTCAACCATCCTCTCAACAGCCTATGCTGTCTTCTAGCCATCAACTCCTTGACTGGCCATTTTAACTTCAGCTTCTTCATGGGCCATTCATATACCCATCTCGGCTTGGTATTCTGTTGCATCTGCAATGCAAGTTCTTCCATTCTTTCCCTGATGTCAGCAAATTCTTTTCCCCTTTCGGTTGTACTCATCAGCTCTGGGCTTTTTCTTTCAACAGACCTATGGCCTTCAGTAGCCATGTTGCTGTCTCTATCTGCCCTCCTGGTAAATCTGTTGCTGTCACTCTGCATCCCGAGTGTTTCCAGCCTCATCCTATAGTCCTCTTCAATATATTCTTGATTGTTGCCTACCTACAAACAACCATTACAGAGTCTCCAGTACTCTATTTTCCTTTGCCTTCTCCTCACTTCCCTTGCCTGAAATCTAAAGACAAGATTCAGGCTCTGATACCACTTGATGCAGGCTCGCTCTGCCCGCTCACAGGATTGTTCAATCAGTTCATGAGCTGAAGCTGCTCATTTGATTCCCTTCCGAAATCTCTGATGAAAACCAATCCACAGGTCCTTCCCTTTACCCACACGGTTGATTGAAAACCAATCAACCGTGATCCTCCCCGACTTAGTTTCGGGTCTCAGGACTTTATGTTTCCCGATGTCAATAGTTCTCTATCCCCGCGGTTTCCTGAGCTCTAGAGTGCCGAAACACCTTTGTCCACGGCTACCCCTCGGGGCTAAGTCTTTACCCACACGACCTCTTAACATATGACCACGACTCTAATTTGGGGTTTCGCAACCAAAGTGCTCAACCTCTCGTCCTTTGGACCCCCGAATTTTTGATATGCGAAATGTCGATTGGCAATTTCCCAGTCTTCTCCTCCTTCACGATTTCGGACTTTCAAATGCTGAAAAACATGGACTTCTTGTCCACGGGATCACCAATATTCTGAATCCCGATATCCCTATTCTCTGATGTGATGTCAGCTAGGCCCACAATGGAACTTTTCGCCTTTTCGGGATTCCTAGTGCTCGGATCTCCGAAATGGATGATCACGTGACACGCGTCCCCCCATAAATGGATAGCTCAAATCAAATCTCGTCTTTTCGAGGTTTCTGATGTCGAGTGACCATCCTCACATCCTCGAGATCTCCGATATCCTGAATGACAATATCTCGATGTGCCAATGCCTTTCGGGACTTTCGCTTCTATTCTGTTGTATTAGGGCTTAAATCCCTCACAACTCCTGACAAATCTAACAGTTGTCGGGTTCTCCACTCAAGATCTAAAGGCTCAGATCATTTCTCTTGTGCGCTTGTCCTGTGCTGCCTTTTGTACGTGATGACCTTTCAGCGGTCCAGATTCATCTGTAGTCTGAACGGATGACGGTTGTGCCTCCTCCCGAGCTGTGGCGCTTTCCCTCTCAGGCTTGGAAGGATTTTCAAGTTTCTCAAAGGCCTTGACCTTTGCCTGTTTCCTCTTTCGGCTCTTCAACTCTGAGCTTTGTCTCATGCATGAAAATGTTGTCCCTCCTGAGCTTATCCTTATTTTCGAATCCTTGAAGGAGTCTTCAACTTCTGTGCCTCTGCAGAGTATTCACATTCACACAAGGGTGCTATCTTCCCTGAGCTTTCCTGTAGCTTCGACCTCCAAGGAAACTCGGTTCTTCTTCCCTTTCTCCCTCAGATGGAGGATTTGGATGCCCTCCCGGCTCTCTATCTACTCAAGCAACCCCTTGTTGAGTACTTTCGGGTATTCAGTAACCCTGTGAAAGGCCCTTCTCCTTGGATTCTTCCTCTATTTGTAGAACTCAAAGAGTTATGTTCTCATGTGCCTACCTGCACATTGTCTCAATGCCCTCCTGGCAGAGTTATACAAAACATCCAACAGTTTTGTCCTCTCCTATGCATCTTATGCTCCTGCTCAATGCCCTCCTGGAAGAGCTATACAGAAATCACAACATAGTTCTTCTTTTGTGTACTCCTTGCACTGGCTCAATGCCCACCCGACAGAGCTTCACAGAACTCCTCAAAGCTTCTGTCTGCAACTGTGTCTCTCCCACACAACCCTGCCTCCTGAGGTGTTCAACTACCTCATAGGTTTTCTCTGAGTTGTTGATTCCAGTTCTTGTGCCCGCAACATGTCTTTGTCTGAACCTGCAGTATTCAGAAGTGCTTCAGTGCACTGGTATTCAGAGACTGCAGTACTCTATCATGCCCTCCTGGCATGAAACCTCAAAGACCTTCACTTGAAATCAAACATACTTCTGCAAATGCAAACCTACAACATACATTCATATCATATGAAGAACACTCACAGACATCCATTTAACACATAATTATGCAGGAAAAACTGCTATTTGTATTAAATATGGCAAACGCCTGTAGCTACAAGGTGTTCCTGAGCACGGCCTGTAACAAGGTCTCAACTCCTTCTCTTCTGCTCTCTACTCGCAGACCCTATCTCAACTTACTACCAAAGAGATACAATTGATCTTTTTTACATGAGGAGGCTCTTCGAGCTCTCCCCTCCAAATCTACCTACCCTATTCAATTACATTGAATGGGTTGTCTAGTCTGCTATCTAGATCTAGATCTCAGCCTTACAAACATTAAAGGCCTAATTATCTACAGCCTGCGCAAAGTCACGGCTTCACAGCTCAACAGCTTAAAAAATTAATTACATTCAATTTTAAATCAAAATGAGGGTGACGCCTCTCTTCAGCTTTGAGTGTGTGCGCCTGACATGGCTTGTTGGCCGGTTGGCTGATGTGGAGAGATGCTCCTGCATCACAATCCAAATTTTCCATTTCTGGAGCACCTTGTAACCATAAGAAACAATGAATATGTGCAGAGCCTCGATGTTTCCATTCATACCTTGATGAAAACCAATAATAAAATGTTAGAGATATGTACAAGATGTGTGTTTTATCTAGAATGAATGGGAATAAAAATAAGATGTGATATACCTGTACCAAAAGTCTCGAGTACGGAAGTATTTTTGAAGCATTTCTTGATGAAATATTTCAAATCTTTTATGCATGTACAAAGCAACAGTGTGGGGTCATTCAATGACATTACAGGTCCTCCATTATTGACGTAGAAGTGAATGTGAAGGTGGAGAGGTACCCATTACAGCATGCAAGTCTGGCCATTTTGTGTCTGTTGCGCTGAGTGTGAAAAATAATGTGGGGCACCCTAGTTGTGTGATCATTTCTGTCAATTCTCTTTTACGAGAATTCCAGTGTGCTCTAGTCCCTCGAAGATGTGCACAAAATCGCATAATAGGCTCTAGTAGTTTATTAGTAGGTAAAGTTTGTAGGTGGGATCGAAGGGCCTCAATAGTGGTTGGAATGTTGTTCTCTTGGCTCTACTTTACAAACATTGATGCACTTGATTGATTGTGATGGCACATGATGAGGTTGTATAGGAAGTAGCAAAATATTGGGTGGCTACCAAATCTATTGTCATGATAGTGCATCAAGTGGAGTGCATATTGGTCAATGCGAATGTTTTTTTGTTGTGGTTGGCCATGGACTTCATGGCTAGTTGGGAATAGAGAAGGAAATGCCATATCAAATAATCCCTTGGTAGTATATTCATTCACTAGTGTTGCACCTATTTCTGGCCAATCAAGTAGATTTAATGGGGGGGGATTCGTTTTGGATAAAATGATTTATTTCTGTCAGTTCTCGATGCATATTAGGCAGGCGAAAGGAAAAAGAATTTTGGTTTTCAGCAAAGTTTGGAGCAGCATGAGTTGTATCTGAAATATCAGAAGAAATGGTGCAGAGTCGAGAAGAGATGTCTGTAGGTAAAACAAGAAGTGAAGCAATTGAGGTGTGGTTGAGTTGGACATCTTTGTAATACCTATCATTTTGTATCTTGTAGATAAGTGCATTCATGATATGAGATTTGGTCACATAACAATCATATGATTTTCCCTCGATGCCATGTCTTCTAACTATTAAGATGTCCAAATCTTCAAGGTGGTGTGGGAGGTAATTAACAATTGTGTTAATGTTTTGTGGGAAACTAATCGTGTGACCACTATATTTGTATTGTCCACCCTGAGCATGGCTAACCTGCAATAGTGGGCTCACTCGAGCATTATATTTTAAGAGGATAAGAGTTTGTCTTTCACACACCTTTAGGGCATTTTGCATCTCCACAATGTAAAAAAGTATCATGGTAAAAATATATATGAAAAACATATATTTTCACCTAGCATGAAGTTTTTTTATTCATCAGAAATTTCACCTTATCAAATGCCAACCATAAATCCCAACAAAAATCCATAATTTACAAGAAAATAAAAAATATTGTATATATATATATATAGATAAAACTCTCTAATAGAACCTAGAATTTATGCCGAGGCTTCCTCCAAGAACCCTTCCTTCTCTAATGTGAAATGTCGTGTGGGGTATGTATAAGAAAAAATCCCTCTTCTTGGAAAATGGTTGGGATTGTGTACCCAATATTTCCCCACTTAGTAACAAGGCCCTGGAGTTCTATGAAATAAATAAAAAATAGATGGCAAACAAATATGTGCACCTATGCATCATACCATGACCGTGGCAATAAGCAATCCCCTAGTATAATTGTGACATGAAGCTAAATAATTGATCAAAATGTCCATTATATCAAATGACAACCATAGTCCAAAAAAATCCCAAATTTACACGAAAAGAGTGAATATCTTATGTATGCAGATCCAACTATGGAATAGAACCCATAATTTATGCTAAGGCTTCCTCCAAGAACTCATCCTTCTCCTCTGATGTGAAGGCCTGCATGGGATGTATAAGAAAGAGTCCCTCTTCTTGGATAATGATTGGGACTGTGTACCTGAGCCTGCCCCATCCAGTAATAGAACCCTAAATTTATATGAAAGAGTGAGAAATACCCTAATTCCCCTCCCCATTGGTTATTTCCTTTTAGCATCCTGAACCTTTTGTGGCCCTTTAGATTAAACCAGTCAATGCCAAATTTGTAGGGTAATTCAACCCCTAACAAGCCATCTTTAGAGTATGAGATGAGATACCGCAAGATAAATAATTGTCCATTGCCAGAGCAAAGAATTCAAAATTTTTCAATGTCAACGTAAAGATGGGCAACGCGTGTCCTACTACTCAAAGCACATATGATTATATGTCCCCACATAAAATTCATTGTAACTCATATTCAAAGACACCAACACTGATGAAAGTGGTGTAGGAGTGTTGCAGAGGCAGTGAGTTAAGTAATGTCAGATAGAAGCAAAGAGAAGGCGGTGCAACAATGTTGCAGAAGCGGTGAGTTAATTAATGTCAGTGAATTAAACTCATTTTAAATGATGAAAAATTTATAACTGAAAATGTTTAATCGTTGTCAACCCTAAAAAATTCAAAGTTACCTATAGGCTGCACGTAAAATATATTTGTCACATATGTACAAGAGGTAGATTTGGCAGAGTAGAAATCCATACATTAGAAAGCATGCAGGCAATTGTACCACTTTTTTCAAGGGAAAGTCTACACCTATGTTAATTTCAGTTGTTTTTGGAAGTTTAGATAAAATTTTAAAAACATAATAGAATAGCCCTGGTCAATACATCGTCGATATGTAATTCTTCTTCCACTACGTCATTGACTTTGATTCACCTCTATTGCATTACCCACAGTTTCTTTGTTAATTCTCGTCAGGTGGGAAGAATATCACTTTTATTAACCAAGTCACGTCAAATCAAGAGATTGTGGAATACTTTATCTTCTCCAATATCTTATCTCTGTTCATACTGTCAAATTGCATTAATGGAAATGTCAAAGTGAAATGGGAAGTGTGCAAGAGATAAGGATAGGTGGATATGAGGTGGTTAGTGGTATTGATGCATAACTTCTTGATCGCTGTGACTGCTCGTTGGTCCTTCAATTTCGTTCCCACACGTTGGTCCTTCAATTTCGTTCCCACAAGTTCACTGCATAGTGAAACCATAGTTCAAGTTCACTGCATAGTGAAATCATGGCAGGATGAGCAGCGTGTATCCCTGGACTTGTAATCGATTTTGCATCCGTTGCATTTGTAAGATGACAGACCCTCAAACTGACAAAGTTCATGCTCATAGAGGGCAGCGGTAAACCCTCCGTACTTACCTCTTCCTCTTTTTCATGATCTCCCGTAACTGGATTTGAGTTTGACCCCGCCATGGAGGCACAGACACAGGTGTAATTGAAAGATTCACGTAACTTGAATCTCAGAAAATGCAAATGACACTACGATCGTTGGGCCAGAAGTAGCTCTCAGTTGTCTTATTCATCTGAGTTGTGAGAGGAAGAGTAGATTTTCACCGTTGTGGTGCGACTATTAAACAGAGATTGATATGGTAGAGTCATACCCTGGCAAACTTGTAATCTTGATATATGAAATTCCAAGAGAAACTTGTAAACATCGTTATATTGGATAAATGGAGGAAAATAGTGGTTTTGCAAAACCTGTCAACCAGTTGACAGGTTTTCTAAAAAACCTAACACTAAATAATGCCTTCGGCATAATAAGGTTTAAATGTAAAGTTTAAATGAGAATGAGTGAACGAGAGGGGCCAATAATACGTTGCCATGTGGACGTATTTCATTATTTCATTAGTTAATAAAATTTTCATGCCATCCAATCATGGACTGCCACTTGTCATCTCTTCATAGGTTTCCATGTAGAATAATTTGATTGGTTGGTAAATAATTTGTGTGATTAAAATAAGGTTTAAATGTAAAGTTTAAATGAGGAAGAGTGAACGAGAAGGGGTAGGAATGGGTAGTTAGGGAGGGGGTAAATGAGGATAGTGGAGGTAGGGGGTGACGTAGGGTGATGTAGGGGGGTAACGTGTAGGTAGCGGAGGTGAGGGATAGGTAAAATGTAGGCATTTGGGAAGGGTTTGTAGGTTGGGGAGTGAGGGAGGTGAGGGGTAAGGGAGTGAGGTGAGGCCGACAGATCACTTAAGTGAAAAATAAAGTTAAGTATGGAGGGGGTGGTTAATATGAGTGTGGCGGGCGAAGAAGGGAGGGGGAGAGGGAGAGGGAAGAGTTTAGTGTGAATTGTATAGTGTGGAGAGATAACGGGTGAGGATTGTGAGGGGGAAAGTAGGTGAGAAAATGAAAATAAAACAAAGTGTTGGGAGGTTATAAGAGAAAAAAATTCTAAGTGTGGAAAGGTGTGTAAGAGATGATTCAAGAAGTGGAAGGTTACATAATGGTTCAGAGAGAGATGAACATGGCTCTAATATAATTCATGGTTTCAAGACATGCCATGGTTCCATGAAAATGATCATGGTTCCAAGAATTCTAAATTCCAAGAAAAAATAGTTTTCCACACAATGACGAAGCATTTTTTGTCGCTTAGATGCAAACTTGGATATATTGAGCATACAAACTCAGATTTTGATTACGAAAAATGAGTTACAAAGCTAAGACCAAGGGTTATGCAATGAACTTGTCCTCGGTCAAAAAAAGTATTCTTTTAATATCATTTTTATTATTATTCCATAAGTGAGAAAATATAGATGACCAATGTTTGGTCAACAAGTTTGCATATAATGATTCACCTAATAGAAGCACAGGATTAAGTCCATTTTATATTTTGTATGGAATGCATCATAGAGGAATTTATGAGTTAAGGAATCTAGGAAAACAATAAATTATAAGTGCTAATGGTGAAGACTTTGCAGTAAGCATGTGGAAATTGTAGGAAAGGGTCAAGCATCAACGATAGGACAATAACAACAAGTACAAACAAAAGGGATATTTGAAGAGAAGATAATTGGATTGAAGTTGGAGACTTCATGTTCATGTCACACCTTAGAAGAGACAAGTTTACAAAACCAAAAAAATAACGAATTAAAACTTAAAAATATTGGGCCATGTAAAGTGTTGAGAAAAATTTCCTCGAATGCTTATGAAATAGAACTTCCCAAGTAACCTTGGAATTTATCCAATATTTAATGTATCATATTTATACCCTTTCAAGGAACTAATAGGAAATTTCATAGATGCACCTGATAGTAACAACATTCTGACTGGAGAAAAAACCATCTATATCGCAATAGAAGCAGATTGAATCTATTTTGGACCAAAAGGTAGTAAAGAAGACAAGGGGTAAGGAGTGCTTTTAGTACTTGATCAATTGGAAAGGAAAACCACTTGAAGATGCCATGTGGATGACAACAGTATAAATATCTAAGTATGATACAAGTATTGAAGAACTACTGCAACAAGCCCAAGAACAAGTTTTTCCTTCCCTGGGAGTCTGATGCATGAGCATCTTCTACAACAATTTAGAAATTCACCTTCTAGAGGATCTTAGGAACTTAATGAGAGGAGGTTGGTTTACTCGTTGTAATTGTTTTAATTATTTTCCTAAGTTGTAATAGTCTAGGATATTCGATAAGAAGGAAAATTTTCCATGAATGTAATAGGATGTGGAAGAGTTAGATAAATTAGGAATCATGTTTGGATCAGATATTATCTTTCAGGATCAGAATTTGGTTGTTGTAAGCTAAATGTAGTCTTTGTGTAATTTTGGTCAGATCCGCTCCTATCTTTATGGATTGGATGGATCTCATAATTATTGTAATAAATGTTTGATAGGCGAGAAAAGAGGGTGTGAGTGTGTGATATGGGTGTAGAGTGAGTGCATGAAGTGTGTGAGAATGAAAAAGGAATTGAGCTTCATGTTGTAATCATATTCCTTCAAATGTTGAATAAAGGATTATTTATCAGAATTAATCCCTCTGTACAATTGTGCGAAGTCTGAGTGTAAAATGGTTGGACAATCATGGTTGCATGTAAGTGGAAAATTGTATTTTTATTGTAGGCGAAGGGATCGCACACAGAGGGATTCTAGATCTGAACCAAAAAACTTGTCTAAATCCTTATGTATTCAGGTTTTGAGGCATGGACGGTCATGATCAAATCACGAGGATTAGATCAATGGTCCACAACATTTTGGGCATCGACATTTTCTGGTTGTTTGGATTTTGAATAGGCCCGAAATCCTGAATTCTCGTGGTCTGATATACGTGGCATATTTGGAATAGCAAGGAAAGGCATTATATGGAGCAGAACAATCGACTGTCGCTCATCATAGGATCGACAATGATCTTATTTTAAACGATCTTGTTAAAGTATTAAATGGGACCCACAAGCTTAATATCTAACCATTGATTGGAGTCCATTTATTGATTGGAGTCCTTGCGGTCTGGTGACCTGAAATACGTGGCATCCATTTATTTGTTTGTGTGGTTCCACACGCGGTTACTGTGTGGCCCACATAGGAAGGATTGGACGATTGAGATTAAATCTTCGAATCTGAAGATTGACGGTCCTCTTTGTAGCGGATCGCGACCATTAGAGGTTTTAAAGTATAGGAGGGTATAAAATGTCCCAATGAACCAACACTAATATATTTCAGGCTGACATCAGATTTCATGGTGGCCCATGATTTGTATTGAGGTTTGATTAAGAGCAATCAACAATCAAGAAAGGATCTGAGATCTAGATCAACAACCCATATTGATCGCATACCTCCGTGCATGAGCCTGTGGTTTTTAGAATATGGTCATTTGATTAAGGAGTTTAGCACCCGAAATTGAGGCCTTTGTTCATAGTGTTTGATCACATGATAAAGGAAAAGAGAATAGTACATGCACAAGGTAAATTTTGGACTTTTTTTTTAATTTCGAAATTTTGTTTGATGAATAAAATCTGTTGAATTGTTTGAATACAAAGAAGGGAACTAGTCTGGATTGGTCGTCACTAAATCAAAATAATTCCAAATGGATAGAATTTTTGCAAAGTTACTCATTTGTTTTGAAGCATAAGTATGGAAAGTCTAATAAGGTTGCAGATGCGTTAAGCTGGAGAATAATGTTGTTGAATACTTTTTCAATTGAAAATGTTAGTTTGGAATGTATGAAGGAGTTGTGTGTAGAGAATGTAGATTTTGCAAAGATGTGGAAGAGATGCCAGGCTCATTGGAGCATTGATAGGACATTGTATTTGGATTTTCATGTCCAAGAAGGGTTCTTGTTTAAGAATCAAAGTTTGTGCATTCCAAGAAGCTCATTACGGCTAAATCTTGTTAGAGAGTTGTATAGCATAGGTTTGGGTGGACATTTTGGAATTGATAAGACCATAAAATTAGTAAGGGAACGATACTTTTGGCCCAACATCAACAAGGATGTTAAGAAGTTTGTTGAGTACTATAAAATTTTCTAGCTAGCAAAAGGAAAGAGACAAAACACGGGGTTATATACACCATTGTCATACCCGATAGGCCATGGGAAGATATAAGTATGGAATTTGTTTTGGACTTCCTAGGACACGGAGTGGTCATGATTCTGTGATGGTTGTAGTGGATAGTTTTTCGAATATGGCACATTTCATACACTTAAGAAAACCAATGATGCTACTAAAGTGGTTGTTTTGTTTTTCTGATAAATTGTGAGGTTACATGGACTACCAAGAAGTATCACTTCCAATAGAGATACGATATTTCTTGGATATTTTTGGAGGATACTTTGGAAGAATATGGGTTCCAACTTGTTGTACAATTTCACATATCATCCACAAACGGATGGACAAACTAAGGTGGTTAACCAGAGTCTTGGGAATTTGTTGAGTTTGAGTGGAGAAAAAACTAGAACAATGGGATTCGGTTTTGGCCCAAGATAAATTCACTTACAATGATTTAATCAATAATTTTGTGGGAAAGAGTACATTTCATATTTTTTTACGGTAGGTTACCAAAAGGATTTGTGGATTTGGTTAAGTTTCCATATATGGAGGAAAAAAGGAGTGATGATGCAAGTGAGTTTGCAAAGGGCATATAGGAGATGCATGAGTAGATCAAACAAAAGCTACAACAAAGCAATACCAGATATAAGAAAGGAGAATATTTGCGAAGAAGACAAAAGGTTTTTGAGGAAGGAGATTTGGTAATGAAACATTTAAGGAAATAAATATTCCCTAAAGGTACATACATAAACTGAATTACAAGAAAATTGGACCATGTCAAGTCCTGAGAAATATTTCTGATAATGCATATATTAGAGCTACTGGAGAATTTTGACATTTCCCCAATATTCAATGTGGCTGACTTGTATGAGTTTTATGAGGGATAAGAAGATGATGAAGAAGGTTCCTTGGTTAAATGGAAGAAACAATTTCCCGTAAACCAATTGAAGGATTAGAGAAAATCTTAGTGAAGAGGGTTAGCAAAAGAACCCATAATAAGGAGTATTATGAATATTTAGTTAAGTGGAGAAACAAGGGTTCCAAATATGCATCACAGGTTTCTGAAAAAGAACTAGCACACATGTGAGGGTCTTCATCCATTATAGAATCTACAGTTGCATCCACATGAGTTGGAGCTTATATTTTTCTTACCAAGGATTTATGTTGCAGGAGTATCTTCGGCCGTAAGAAATCAACATCAACCAAAAACATTTTGATTTCAAGTTCGTAATTGTAGGATGAAATAAGGGTGTTGCAACTCTAGGCATGTTACAAATCCAGCTTGTTGCAACTCAATTTCTTTGCTACAAATCATGCCATGTTGCAACTCCAGGCGTGCTACTTTTCCACGATGTTGCAACTCCACAATGTTGCAACTCCCAATGTTGTGGGTTATGTGGTGTTGTAATTCCACGTGTCTTGGGGGGGACTTCATGGAAATTGGTGGACCATTTATAAGAGGAAGTTGAATGGATTTGGAAATAGTTTTGAATAAGTGGATCTGTCATAATTGTTCACTCCTGATGCACGTTTAGGGAACAGTGGAAGAATTTGAATTGTTGAAAATCATCTAGCTTCCAAGGCACCATTGGTAAGAAATGGGATAATATAGGAAGGATATAGGAATATTATAAGATTTGGACAGAGAGGGGGTACCTCTGCAAGGGGAACACACATCCATTTCATTAAATAAAGAACGAGAACGAAACCATATTGTCTAGTAATGTACTCAAATTGTAAAATACAATTTTTGTCTATGTTCATAAAGAAATATGTGGTTCTAGTTAAATTGTTGTTGTCTCTTGTCTCCTTTTCTGTAACTGATTAATTCCTCATCATATTAGTTACTTCTTAATGTTGTCAACGTTAGTATGTTGGTAGTTGGGCACTCTATGGGAAGATTTCGAGGTTCTATGGTTGGTTGAATACAAAGTTTGAGGGTTACTGTATCAATATCTATTTCATGAATGATTTAATAAAGAAAATGTCAAGTTCAATTCACATGCAAATGTTTGGTTTTTATCTTACAAATTAATATTATAAAATTTAAATGTTATTGAATCTATGATACTTGAGAATTAGAAATTAAACACAAGTACATTATAGCTTGCAAAAGAAAAATACCCTTTCAAATATTCTCTTTCTCACTTCTTTTTATTTATTTTTTCAAATTACATATACATAAATTCCTAAACCTACTGGAAAATATAAAAAATATAAGTTAGACTTTGATGGATTTTGTTAAGTTCTCCATTTAGATATAACATGTGCTCTCTATATTCATGTTCTCTTTATATTCCATTTATAATTATCTAAGTTATATATATAAGTTATATGTATACATTAATTAAATACTTAATTCTTTATCTTACTATTTATTCTTTATAATCAATTAATTTATACTTTTATATAATATTATAATAAACATATAAAAATTATAAAAATTGTTTCAATTAAATTCAATAATACTTAATTGTAATAATCAATAATTTAATATAATAATACATAATAAATATTATTGAATCTTCAAAACCAAAATACAAATTAATTTATAATATTATAAAATACATATGAATATGAATCAGTGATAAAGAATATATATATATAACTTCCAGGTGCCATACGTACGTCCCTTCCGCAGGCACGGGATCGTACATAACACCCCTTCCGCAGGCACGAGTAAGTCGGGGGGATTTGAACTTGGAACCTCATCGTACATAACACGCTATATCACGGCACTTTTCCAATTGAGCTGCCCCCGAGRRCTTGTGATAAAGAATATTTTAATTAAATTCAATATAACTATTATTTTAGCTTTGCACTAAATAATTTAATATATAATAATAAACAATAAATATTATTAAATCTTCTATACTTTTGATGAAAAGTATATCATCTAAAAGTAAAGTACATCATATTTGATATTTTTCCAAATTAATTTGTATATCAACCAAAAAAAAGAAAAAGTGCAACATCATCATATTTGATATTGAAAAGTACAATATCATCATATTTGATAATTTTCCAAATTAATTTACCTTCTATTTTTAGTCCCTACCTTTGGGGAGGGAAGGGAGCGACTATAGTAATTGCTTTGCGGTTAATTATTGTTGATCGATATTACTTGATTCTTTTTGGTAGATTAAATGGTGTGTTTTGATGAGTTTATAGGGTTTCCACAAAGTTTCTCTTTTGCCTATTTTATTTAGTTGTTTAATTAATATTATTTATTTAAATTATGAAAATAAATTTTTGAATTTTCTATTTTTATCAATACAATTTTTCATTGGTTGATAGTATATGATGAGATTGTGACAATCTTGTCGTTATGAAAATCAATTGAGAACAATAGGATTTTTTTATTTTTTTTAGCGGTGTTAGGCAAATTAAAACATTATAATAAAAAGTCAACATCGTCGACACCTCAATCCATCAATCTTAAACATCAATTAACATGGTGCACAAGGATTCATTCGCAAAACTCATCATAAATCATATCATTTTCAATTTGCGCAAGTAGTCTGAAGTATACAACAATCATTCGTTAATAATTTAATGGCGCTAAAAAGGTTGTTAATTCACCATTCGTTAGTACATTAATGATGCCAACTAGGGTTGTTAATCCATCATATGACCACATAAGAGGAGGTGCAAGGTAAGAGATTGTATACAGAAATTACATAAGGAAATCTAATCACCACATTCATTCACCACCACAGAAATTCATCACGTGCAAGTAGTCTAATGTCTTTAATCAGTCCTTACATCAAGGTTTTGTTGCGCGCGAGGAGTCTAGGGTCTAACATTAAAAATCACTTTTAAAAATCAATGTGTGCAGGGTTCCATCCCATTAATGCATTAATCCACATCAGCATTTCAAGCTGCAAGATAAGTCAGTTTTATTTCGCAAGACGCTAGAGAATAAAATAAGGAATCAATCATACTTCGATAATAATTAAGGACACAATAATTACCCAAATCCATCCAATTAGACAACACCCATAATTAGAAGCGCAATAGAAAACTATAATTAATTCCTCAACATTATTTATTGATATCAATATCAAACAAACATTAACAAAATTCTTCTATTAAAATTAGTATTCAAACTTAATTGACAATTAGTAATCAAAAGGTGACAATATATTGCAATGACTCTTTATATTGCACTAACTCTATATAATTTATATTTTTCATATCTATGTTATGATTTTTTTTATTACCATTTACATCATAGATCTATTCATGAGATAATCCTTTGGTGCTAAGCTACCACACTCATTACCATCTCTATTCTAAATACATTTTTAAACAGTGTCCATCACATCACATACTATGAAAACACTTGTTCAAGAATTTTATATTTTTTTTAATGTATTTTTAAACCATGTTCAAATTTCACACTCTTTCTTAGTATTGGTAATGAAATTGATTTAAAAAGTTTGAATAAAGCCTTGATTATATTTGACAATGTTGTTGACACCTTTTTTACATCTAAAATACTATGTAACTACCTCACAACTTTATAGGAAAAATGCATGACATATTTGAACAAATATGGTCAAACTTCATTTGAACAGATGTAGTAGCAGATGTGGATAAGGAGACAACAGTTTACCCCGCAGCGGTAAAGGCAGATTCAGTTGCCCGAGTGTAAGCAACACAGCTAGTGGTACAGCCAACGAAGAAAGCACCAACCAAAGGCAGAGGCGAGTGCTATGGGAAAGGCAGATGCAGATTAAGTACCCGCAGATAGATATGCATATAAGCTAGCATCTGAGTCAGATCGAAATGCAATTCCATCCATATCCAGGAGCAGATTGAGCTGACCGAGAGCCAGAAGTTTACGTTGACCGAGCAAACGCAATTCAAGTTGATCCACCCACAAAACGAAATACAATTCCGAACTCAAAAGTACCAATAGCAGTTTATCTGGATCCATATCCATATCTTCCAGTTGGAAATTCACCGGCTAAGACAGAACCACTATTAGGTTTTCTCTTGTGACCTAGTAATTTGGTATCAAGATCCAAATCCATACGCGGATCATCCAATGGCATATCCATATATAGAACCTGCAAAGGCGGAGGCATAGGCATAGGTCTCCGCACTCACAAGGTAGGGAGATATCTATGGTTATCCAGTAACGAAGCAAGATGTTTACCGAGTATAGGAAGCAGAGCCGATAAGGATATAGGGGCAAAGGCGGTTGACCAGTTGATCCTTCCCTAGAGACAGTTAGAGATCGAGCTTACCCGGTTCCCACACCCCTTGCGTCTGGCTCAAAGCTCTCTGCATACGATGGTGCTCCTCTCTCTGATGCAACAGAATATCGTAGCATTGTTGGCGCCCTTCAGTACTTCACTCTCACCAGACCTGACATCTGCTATGCCATCAATCAAGTTTGTCAGTTCATGCACGTTTTCATCACCGTGCTTCTCCGGGCTGTAAAACGCATCTTACGGTATCTGAAGGGTTCTCTTGGCCTTGGCCTAACCATCATTCCTGCTGCACATTATTATCTCCTGATCGAATGCGTATCCTTCAATATCCTTCCTGCTAGTCCTATTTCTTTTTGCACTGAATGTAGAAAATAATTTATTTTCCAAGTGATAAAACAATGCATGTCTATCTAACACAACAACAAAAATGGATTCCTATTTTTTATCATGATATTTTGTGACAATGTTGTTGACACCCTTTGTACATCTAAAATACTATGCAACTACCTCACAACTTTATAGCAAAAATGCATAACATATTTGAACAAATACAGTCAAACTTCAAACTTCATTTGAACAAATGTAGTCCTATTTCTTTTTGCATTGAATGTAGAAAATAATTTATTTTCCAAGTAATAAAACAATGCATGTCTATCTAACATTCACCAACAACAAAAATGGATTCCTATTTTTAATCATGATATTTTGAATAGGATATTAGGAATTTTAATTGAAAATGAGGGGTTTTGTTAATTATTTTTGCAATAATATATATACCCCATAAATAAATAAATAAAAACAGGATATCCTTTTCACATTTAATGGGTTGCATATAGTATTAGTTATTCAATAAGGCTATGATTCTTTAAATACTCCATAAGGTTTGGGATTACATGTTTTATTTGACTATTTGATTCAATTTATTTATTGTTATGCAATATTCAAATGGATTTAATTCAATGCAATGTTGAATGATCAAATATTGGTTTGAAATTCAAACAATGAAAGAGTTATAAATAATCTTAAAAATAAGATCGAATATCTAATCGCTAACTCTACACTAAAGAAATTCAAGGAATTTAAATCAATTATAGACTAATAAAAAAATTAACTAGAATTTCTGACAATTGTAACGACCCAATAACGTTGGGAAACGCAGAGAAATAACACGCAATCATTAGAGAAGATAAATTGAACGATGAGCCTTAAACTCTGAGTCAGACGTCGCTGGTAAGATCAGCATTCGTAGAGGTCAAAGTAGTTGAGGCGTTGGGTCAGTTTTCCTCCTCACACCAAGATTACTAGCCTTAGATAGGTTGCTAAAGGGAAGGAATATGCTGACAGTTAAGTAAACTCAATGAATAAAAATCTGAGGCAATCGCCTTTCAAGAAGGAAAAATAAAAGTTTCCCGGTAATAAAGGAATGCAGATGAAAAATCCGTAAGAAAGAACACAGAGAGACACCAGAAAATGGGCAAGGAGAAATCAATTCACTAGGCAAGATTTATGTGTCAACGCAGAGATATAATGACAGTAGAATGTAGAGAAGAAGATGCAGTGTGGGGCATCGATTCAGACAACAAAACAAATGGAGAGAAAGATGGAATAATTGAACATGTCTATTTTAATCATTCACAGGTTATTTACTCGCAAGGTAAAAAACGCATGAATCACAACATCGACGACAGAGAAATACCTAGCCTACAGTCCCTATCTATGTAATGGAATACCTAACAATAGAGATATGAAGCCAACATATAAAACTGATAAAACACTAAGGCTTCAACGTTGATTAAGCTTTCAATCCTAGAGTCTCAAGCCCACCACGCAGACGCAAGACAAGGTGGTTGGAAGATTCCTTCTGAATGTTATAATCGACCAGGGTTCGCCCATCCTCTAGTTGTGTGCCGGCAAAACGAGCCTCTGTTTATTAGCCTGAGAGTCCTTTCAACTGTTGATTAGCTAAAACGGCGGCTACGTCAGACAAGCTTCCATCATCCATGTGTTAGATCTAGATTTAATGTTGTAATGAAAAAAAAATGCAAGTGCTCAGGCTCATGATCACGACTAGTTTTTTCTCTTTTGAAATTATCATAATCGAACTCTGGACTCTGCATTGGCCATAGCCATTGGAATTATATAAGAATAAGGACACATATATGATCCCCATGCTACCGAAATATTTAGTGGTCTATAAGTTTAGGTTGAGAATCATTAATGAGAATAGAACAAGGATTAGCATTGGCTAAAGCAACCAGAATAAATTATATAGTAATTATTGAATAAATACCTATATCTATCCCATAGATATGATTTGAGAAATTTCGGAAATCAAAATAGTTGATATGTTAAATAATCTAACCTTGACCTAACCACATGCCATATACTTACATGGTTTAATGAAAATACAGTTGGTTTACAGTTACTAGAATTCGCATGAGTCGTATAACATTCCTACTATCAAGCATAATACAGAGATAATAAATATGACGATGGAATACAAAATTATTCATATAAACAAAACATAATCGTAAGTGTTACAAAACTATAGATTTATACACCAAAAATAAAACTATAGATTTATACATAAAAATAAACTGCATCAGTGTCCTTTAACCTAATAAAAACAAGAAGTCACAAATACTTGTAAATAATTGAGCCTCCAATGAAGGAGCCTATGTGAATCCCATCCTCTAAGTTGTGATGTAATCTCAATTTATCGATTCTATGTAACCGATGACGAGATTATGAAGAGGTATTCTCGCACTTGCGCTCCATCCAACTCCTGCTTGCTAATCGCTAAGACCTTATTGGTACCTCCCATCCAATGCTAGGGGTAATCTTATTCCCCTTGAACCCCCCAAGATGCAAAGGGGCCATGCACACAAACCAGAGAATCAGTTAGCTCCCAACTCGTCTCGCAAGGTCGAGCTACCACTCTCTATCCAAGCTGGGTATCCCAACTCCCACAAGAAAAATCAGTCAAGAAAAATATCGGTAGTGTAATCTTATGCCTACCAGTCGTCACCTTTCCCCTTATCTACCATTTCTTTTATAGAGTTCTCTTAGTGACTGGTTTCCAAAATGCACATTAAATTCTTTTTATTAGGAAATTTCTCCTCCGTACAGTTGTCACCCGATCCCTTAGTTGCACCAAAAATTCATTTAATTAATTAAATTAATTTGCCAATTTCCTTCACCCACCTAAAAGCGTTCCTAAAAAATCTCCTCGATGTCCCTTTGTTCCCTCACATTCTCTTAATGACTGACACCTTTCTTAAATCTTAGTTGAGTTCATTTTAGGAAATTTCTCTACACTAGATTCCTTCTATGTTCCACATTCCTTTTGCAATTAATTTCCTCTTTTTGTCTAAGTTCGAATTTAGCAAGTTTTGCACATACACATCAATTAATTTTTTTGATAATTTAATACCCCCTTTTAATTCTAAATTTGATTTTCCCCCATTTCAATAATTTCTTAATTATTTTTTACTTCTCATGTCCCACTTAGACCTAGGCTTTAATTTCAACTAGGCTTAGCAATTTTTTAAGGGAAAAGTTATAATTAATAAACTTTACTGATATATAAATATTTTAAGTCTTACCATGTCAAGGTAAGATATTGTTTTCTAGGCACCTAGGTTCATTGACTCACCTATGTTTAAAAATCGTGGTGTGCCCTTCAAGACGCACTACGTGCTCCAAGGGTGCCACTCGCCTTCATTCATGTTTCTTTTACATGACGTTCCCTTCATGATGCACCACATGCTCCAAGGGTGCCACTCGCCTTTTGAATGATTTTGGTAGATGTCAAACCCTTGGAGTCAACACTCCATCAGGTGACTTTGTGGGAGACTAATTATTACGCCCCCTTACAATCTTCGTGAGCGACTGTCACAGTCTGACCTAGCGACATCATGGAGTTTGATCCATGGTGAGAGTGCTAGTAGGTTGTGGTAGGGATACTACCACACCTCTCCTTCAATATCTCTAGTTGTCGTGTGTGACCCCTTCACTCCAAATGTGAGCCTGATTAGCAAGCTATTGTCAGCCTGCATCCATCAACGAAACATGTCAATGATCCATAATTAAAATCATAATATACTAATCATATGTCACATATGAAATAACAAAAATACTCAAACCACAAACAATCCACTCCCTGACTCAATCTTGATTCCAAGGGATCCATTGATGCCATAGACATCCTCAATCTGTCCAGAGTCTTGCACACTCATGACAAACCAATCAATAACACCTATCGACACATATATAATCAAATAACGTATCATCATATCCACAACATCATCATAATCCATAAGAGAAACAATCAATCATATAACAAACTGGATCACTTGCATGCAAGTTTCCTCAAAGAATAAGTCAAATCAGGTGTGCGCAAGAGAGGAATGTTACATACACACCCTCTTGTTTTAAACTTTGTCTCGAAGTTTCACAATATACAAGTGCAGAAATAAAGTATCTGGCAATATCTAAATGTCTATCTATCAACAAAAATGGAAACTGCTAATGCTTATCATATGCTTCCTCCAAAGTAGCCGAGTGTGGACTATAATTGTCCCATTGGTCCTTGACCTGATAGACAGTTCGAAACCATAGGTGTCGAATGCGATGGTCCAGAAGACAGATTGTCGCCGCCGTGAGCACACCCTCGCTCAACATCCTCCAAGAAATCAATTCAATCATATGTGTAGGGTCACTGACCTAAATTCGCACCCAGATACAAGATAAACATCGTGCATACGCCTCAAATAATGAGGCACAACTAGTCATTAGGCCCTTCACAAATGGTCATGCGATGTGCATCGGCAACACCCTTCTGTCGATCTTACGTTTCTTCCAACCCTTTTTCTTATTGTTTGTACTTGTTCTTCCATTTTGTGGATCGCTTATGGTCCCACCAGGACCCCTTTCTCAAGTTTATCCTAGCTCAAAGGCATCTGACATGGTATCCCATAGAGAAACTCAACGGTGCCATCTAAATGATACCTTGATGGTTGTTGTTGCACGCAAACTCGGCTAGTGGCAAGAATTATTCCCAATGTTTATGTTGGTCCAACACATACATACATAACATAAGCTTCCAAAATTTCGTTTTTTCTTTTGGTCTACTCGTCTGTGACCGGGTGATGCATGGTACTAATGTTAAGTTGGGTTCCCCATGCCTCTTGGAACTAGTCCAAAAGTATCCTATAAACACTGATCCATGATTAGATATGATCCTCTTCGGCATGCCATGGAGTCTCACTATCTCACTAATAAAAATTCTATCCATTCCTAACATCTGATACGTCGTATGCACAAGGATAAAATGAGCACTGATCCGTCCGATCTTTTAATGACTTATGGTTGAGTATTAATTTTGCATGCATTAATTAACCATTTGAAAAACTTAGTGAAGGAATGAGGAAAGAAGAGGAATTATGTCAGCCATATATACATTT
>JZKD02S1929617.1:426650-452768 GCA_000966675.3 Picea glauca
TATATATATATTTTTTATTTTTTTAAGTTATAAAAATAACTCTTTCATTGCTTATTACTTATTTATGTTTCAATTAATTTTGTATTATGTAGAGGTTTTGTTTTTTTATTACAAGATAATTTTTCATAAAATCATTATATTTAAAATTATTTTCTAAAATAAATTTTATAAGAAAACTAAAAGGATGTTTCTCCACATTTATGGATGGCATTTCTAGTAAACTAGTCGGTGTAGATTAATGCATCTCACTTAAGGGAATTTAAATTGAACACTTACCTAACATAGAATTAGACAAATGCCTAACAACACTAGTAACAAGTAGTTGAACTAAACCATAAACTCATTTAACTTCAAATTTGCCAATGAAAACTTACAATTAACATTTCCATTAATGAAATGTCTTAGAAAACAATATCTCCAATATTTAATAATCATCCTCGTACACATCCAAATATTCTTATCCTTTTGTATTAATATAAACCTTTCACCATGACATTCTTTATCTTCATTTATATTAATATAATAACTTACCATCTCTTCAAATTATAAATGTCTTCATTTATATTAATATAATGACTTACCATCTCTTCAAATTATAAATGTTGATTAATAAAAATAACATTTTTTCAATATTATTATTTATTATTATTTGAATTGTAATTTATTTTTCTTGAAATTAATAAATTAATGTAGATTTCCAATTCAATTGTAGTTTGACAAGCATCCATAAACATTTTGTACATTCTCCAAATTCGTAACTTTAAAGTTTACATAAGGTTTAAAAAATACACTACACTAAAACATTTTTCAAAATACTTTGTATTTTTTTAAGTTTAACTAATTTTAAATAAAAATTTATATCTCTTTCCAAAAATTAAAAAAAAATACTTTGAAAATTAAACTTATCATAAAAAAATCTTATTAAATTTATTCTAATTACTTTTTATCTTTTTATTAATTCCTTTTTGTATTTTATAAATAATTTATAATTTTGAACTTGAAATGCATATCTATAATATCTATAATATAATTTTCTTTACACTTTTTCCACATATATACCAAATGAAATTTCAACCAAATCATAACACTTTTGCTTACCTTTTCTTTGCATGTATTAGGATTAAACAAGACTTCCTTAGTCCATATTATTGGAACCCTAATTTTTTTTTATTTTTTTTTATTTATTTTGAAATATATTAATGCATCTAATTACTTTTTAAAGCAACTAAAACTTTATATTATATAAAATGTTGTGCTAAGGAAAACAAAAATAAATAAAACTTTATATTATTTATTTATTTTATTTAAAAATTTATTTATTTTATTTTATTTATTTATTTTGAAATATATTAATGCATTTAATTACTTTTTAAAGCAACTAAAACTTTATATTATATAAAATGTTGTGCTAAGGAAAACAAAAAAAAGTTAGTTGGTTTGTTACAAAATTTTGGGCTATTAGTAAACTATACATAAAACAAACATGTTTGAGGAATTTCCACAGTGTTCGGCTACAATATTTTTTCACAAATTGTCTCGTAAAAAATATGACTTTGTAATACATCAATTATTGTTGGAACCATTATCAGGGATCCCTTGCACTCCACTTTGAGGTGGAGATTCTTCTTCAATGACCATTGGCGTGGCTCCAAGTCCCTCTTGTCCTTCCACAGTGATCCCATAGTGATAAGCAACTGACATATGATTGTTAAAATTTGATTGAGTATGTTGCGGCAAGATCATAGCTCTTAAGATCTGACACTCAATTTCCAAACCTTCTATGCATTCACTGAAGACCTATTCCAAATCCCCAACTTTCACTGATAATTGTTGTAGACAAGCACGATTGGATTCCAAGGTTTATTCATGACGATGAAGAATTTGTCTGATTCCTTCCCAGAGAGGTCCATGTTGAACCTGAATCGAGCACCTCTTAAACTTGAAAAAGAAAACTTGCAATCTTGATTTAGGAAAAATTTGCAAATAGAGACACCACCTATAGCAGATCCAAAAGTACCACATCTAACTGGTTACACTTATGTATTTTTTGATTTTTGAATTGATAATAAAATATACTTATTTATTTTATTATCTCTGAAAATGTATCAATATCCTCTAATTCAATTATCTAATCCTTATTTTTTTCACATTCCATAAATTCTTTGTATCCTTATCATGAAGCATCATCTTTTAAATAAAATATCTTATAATTCAATTATCTAATCCTTATCCATTTTGCATTCCATAGATTCTTTGTATCCTTCTCATTGAGTATCATCTTTCAGATAAGATATAATTATTATTAGAGTATTTTTAAGAGTACCTCCTTTTATTAACTAATCAAGACATTTAACAATCTTTTATTCAATTCAAAATTATAAAACATTTATAGAATCAAGGTTTTTTCATTTATAAATTTTGTAAGTTAATATACATACAATTGCATTTACTAATTGTTATCACCATAAGTGGTCATAGGACGATGCAAAAATGCAAAGGGAGGTGAAAACCTATCCTATATGTTAGTGATGATATATACACGTCGAAGGCACAAATTGGCTAAAGAATGTTGAAAATCTGTTATATCCTTGAAAAACACTTCAAACCAGACCTTACACTGCGTAATTAGTCCATATGGTTTCAGAAATAGGAAATACAAGGTGAAAACTATACAAAGTAGGTAAATATTTTCTACAAATAGTAAAAATAATGAGTTTTTACCATGTCATTTGAGTTTTTAACCCACATAGTGCTTTTGAGGCCATTTCACCCATGATCTTCTAGTCACAATTATGGGAGCCACGGTCAATGAAATTGGAAACCGTCTAGACCAAGTAAGCTCCCATCCCGTGCTCTTTCATTTCAATGGTTTAAATTTTGAAAATGGTGTTCATTTTTTGAGTTTTGGAGGTCGTAAGGCAAGGAAAATGGTGTACGCAGGTTCTAGTTGAGTAACCTGCATATACACAAGTTGTATAATTGTAGCCCACATATATGTACAAAAATTTGAATTTTTGACTTTGGATTAAGAAAAATGGGCAAACAGAGTCTACAGAGGGAAAGGGAAAGCCATCCAAGCATGATGCATATAATGTGGAAAAAAATTCTATAACATATGGGCTCATATATTTGGTATATTAGATGTAGGAAAGAAAATTCTCTTCAATCCATCCATGATCTTTCCCAAATATTATTCAAACAAGGGTAAATGAGTAAAGCATTTGAAGAATAATATTAACACTTCATCTATTCATGCTTCTTCATTCTTATTTCATTCTTTACCTTGTAACCCTCATAAAATTTACTTATTTATTTAGTTGAGAGAAACTAAATAATAAGTGCATTTATCATATCAACCTTTAATTACTTAATATTAAATTTCTATAATGAAAATATGTTAACACCTACAAATTTACCATCATTTTTTTTTAACACCTAAAACTTTACCCTCATTTTAATCCTTACCAATGACATGTAAAATATAATCTTTATTGTGATGCAATAATGCAAACACATCCCCCCGGATGGGGTGCTAGTGAGATACACATGGCGCAACGCGATGGAGGGGCACAGCCAGTGAGGCACAGAGCCATGTGACGGGCTCGTGCCATCGCCTGCCACCCTGAACCAACAATAAATTTCCATTACCATGGCGTGGATGAAAATTAAACAACTCCCCTCTCCTCTCAAGCTTCATTTCATGGCCGGGTTATCTGTGCATGTCTTCCATCTCTATGCGTGCTCCAATTGGCATCCCCCTCTATGGCCTTCGTCTGAGCTAACCGGGAATTACATGCTCATCACAGCCCTGGTTCAGCTCCAGGCTTTCTACCACTGCCTGGTGCACCTGGCATCCTCTATTCGCTACACGACGAGCCTCATGTGGTGCCCTCGAGGGTGCCCATGCAGAGGCTCTCCATGGAAACCTCGTCGGCCTTCTGTATCACCCCCTACTTCACCTTCCTCCTACTCCTCTCCTTCCATTCAGCCTGAGCCAATTCTTCCTCCACCCCCCGCTCTATCCATTTCGCAATTTGATAGCCTTGCTATCATCCCCAGACCGTCGTCTTCGTCCTCGCGCCATCTTCCTGAGCCCCCAACGTTCGGGCCTCCTCTTGCATCAATTCCTAACTCTACTAGGAAGACTGTGGGAGAGCCAAATTCTTGCAAGCCTCGGAACACCAAGAATCAGTCCCCGAGCTCTTTCCTTGACACACAGCTACGTGAAAGCCTTGAAATTCTCTTCGGCTTGGTCTTCGAACTCTGCCAGGGGGTGGAGAATCTTCAATTCCGTTTTCTTGCCTTGGATGGAAAGGTAGCAGTCCTTCTCCAGCTCCTTTCCTCTCTTCAAGAGGCTTTCCCCTCAGACCTCGCAGGTGCGGCTTCGGCAGAGGAACCCGATGGTGTGACCAACGAAGGGAATGCCCAGGCATAGCGTTTTGCAAGAAATGAGAAGGACCAAGTCATGCACGAGGATATGGCGAAGGAAGTGGACATAGCACGCTGCGCGTTGCAGGATACCTTGCCAATTGTCGATAAGACCAAGGGAAGCGTGGACGCTGGAAAGCAGTGGGCCGATGAAGTGACATACGTCGAGGAGGAGCCGTGGTCCGAGGCTGTCCACGTCACCTGGCCAGGTTATCTGCCAAATGTTTGAGTTCATGAGGGCACTTCAAGTTTCATTAGTTTCTTTAATTTTTAGTTGTTGTCTAGTTAGTTTCAAACTGTTTACTTAGACTATTACACTACTTATGTTTGACTTCCATGCTGGCTGGACTGGTTTCCCCTCTATTGGGGCAGTGCAGTAAATACAGCAAGAATATTCTTTGTATTTTGTATCTCTTTTTGGTCTTGGAAGGCCCTTTATATATAATACTACTAACTTACAAAAAAAATAATGCAAACACATAATTTTGATGTTTGCACAAATAATTTATTCTTAATATGACAATGTTTGCACAAATCGTTTATTCCTAAGACTGAAACAATTATGAATATATTTTTTCCCCCCCCACCCTTATAGTGGGGGGTGGGGTAGGGAAAAACATATTATGTTTTACCTAATGATCTAGATCAGATCATTAATAATTTTTCATATATATTGGTACTTTCTAGGTGGAAAAATTGGAGGAATTGACCTGTAGGTCCCAATTTAGTGGCAAGTCCTAGTTTTTAGATTTGGGGTATGAAACCTTCAAGATCCATTTTGAGGCATCAAATGAAATTTTTTGGGGTAAAAAATTTGCAATCATATATCTCATCCCCTTGATTCTATTCTACACATCAATGTTTTTCCAATGATGAAAATATTTCCCCAATCAGAGCTCGTATGCAGAAGTTATTCCTCCAACAAGTTGACCTACCTTTGTTGATCACCATGGTACGAGTGGATGCCACTTCAACCCCCATTATTCACATATGTGGGCCTAGCCACTATATATTTTCAATAATATTATTGAAGGTCAAAAACCTTATCACTAATTGAGAGTTTAGGATGCAATAACTCTAACCCTAGATGACTATCGGGCTATGCTAAATACCAGACTGTTGGGAAGAGAAGGGGTTCCATTCTTTTGTATTGTACTTGTTCCATAGTTGAGCAGATCATCCAAGGAGTGGTATTTTGAGAGCATAACAAAGGAGGTAGGAGATTCTATAGCAGTCATTCAAGCCACAATGTCAAAGGAAACTTCATAGTGAGTGCCCCTTTCTTTGAATTTTCATTTGTGTAATTGAAGAAAAGGGAGCAAAGCATAAGCCTCACCTTCTATCTAGGTTTTCTCCTATCACGAGTTTCCCAAGATACATATTGTGTTCATTTGTGTGGATGGTGTGTATATTTGCTTGTTCTTTCATTTTCATATTTAGTTATTTTCATAAATATGAGAGATATGCTAGTAACAATTAATCTACGATCTAAGGAAATAAATTGCATAATATAAGATTTCATAATATTATAAGATATGTTGTGAAAAATTGTTCTAGTGGAATATCCATGAAAGTTTACAGATCACCTAATATCTCCCTTCAGCCCCACCCTCATTTTTTTTCCCCACTCCCACATATTAGGTAAAACATGATATATTTCCCCGACCCTCACCATGAGGGTGAGGGTGAGGAGAGATATCAGGTAAAACACAATATGTTTTTCCCCACCTCCACCTTCATTGTTTTTCTCCACCACCATCCCTCATTATTATGAGACTCCCACCATCATAATGAGGGTAGGAGTCTCATAATAATCAGGGTAAGGGTGAGGTAAAACATAATTCTCGTAATAATGAGGGTGGGGGTAGGGAAAAAAATATAATATTTTACCTAATAGTTCCCCCACGCCTACCATTATGAGGGTGGGAGTCTCAATAATAGTGAGGGTGGGGTAAAACATAATTCTCAAAATAATGAGGATGAGGGTGGGGGGAAACATATTATGTTTTACCTAATATAGGTGGGAGTATCCTAATAATGAAGGTGGGGGTGGGGGAAAAAATATTGTGTTTTACCTAATATCTCCTTCCACCCCCATATTAATAATAAGGATGGGGGTGGAGACAAAAATATTATGTTTTACCTAATATCTCTCTCCAACCCCGCCCTCATTAATATGGGTAGAGAGAGATATTAGATAGGTGATAATATTGTAATAATGAAAGTGGAGATGGAAGCAAACATATTATGTTTTACTTAATATCTCCCTCACCAACACCCTCATTTAATATCTCCCTCAACTCTTATTGATAAAGATAGAAAAAATGTTAAGTAAAATATAATATGCTTTTATCTTATATCATCCTTTACCACAATCAACAAACATTTTGTTTGTATTTCATTGATTAAAATATATCTTAGGATATATGCTATCTAATCCCCTATAAAATATTTCATATTCAACTATTGAATGCATAATGTTGTCTTTTTGAATTACACCATAATCTTGAGAAAGTACAACACATTATTGTATAATATATATTGCATTTAATGCAACACTACTTAGTGTATAACACTGGTATTGAACCACATCATAATCTTGAGAGAGAATCTTCTTCTTAGTTATTCTTAGTACTTTTAGGACATATCTCCAAGTAGATTTACATGAAATATAGTTAGACAATTAGCTAGATCTCCTTATCAAGTTTGGACTTTGATAATTCCCCTGGTTCAAGCTAACCTGAGTCTGTTGACTGTGCCTCTGTTGTGGGCTCTTCCTCTATGGGATCAATAGGTTCAGGATAAACTACTTCAAGCATTGCTCTTGTCTCTACTTTTGGTATTGCTTCGACTGAATTCTTCGAATGGAAGGCTTGATAGTGGGCTCTCTCCCTCTTCCTGAACTCCCTACTTCACCTCCTATACGTTAAAATTGATCAACAACCCATAATAAACAGTAAGCCCATAATGAGAAGAGACTTGGCAACACATTAAGATCATCTTCTGGATATTTGAAGGCATGAAATCGCTTTCCCACGTCGGGGAAGGTCATTCCATCTCTTTTGGCACTATTTTTCTGAAGAACGGAACATGGCTTAAGTGAAAATTTGATGATAATGATACGGTTTGAGTGCCTTTCATTTTAAGTGTTATGCAAATTCATATTGTCTTATAGAATGCCAATTTTATTTACATTGTTATATGCAAATTTTACATACAATTTTTTCACATCTTATCTTAATTTTAACCAAATATTTTTATAATATAGTAAAATTTTGACCAAATATTTTTATAATATAGTAAAATTATATGTATATATATATATATATATATATATAGTCCCTTTCCGAGTACGAGTTCTAGAGAGGAGGGATAAGTAGTCTAAACATCCCCATTAGACTATAGTCGGGGCCAGACAGGGGTAAACAGGGTCACTAGAGGCCACTTCAGCAGATGAGGTTATAATTCAAAAGTGACATTTAGCTAAAGTGACTAAAAGCGCTTTTAAGTAAATAAGAGATAAAATAGAGCAGGCACCTAAGTGACGGAACTAATAATAGGTCAACAACAAATTAGGGTTTCAGGCAGCTATAAGAGAAGATAAAGCGACCTAATTCATTATTATGAAGAATTTGACTTGACAGTCAAGGAGAGAGGCACATCTCAGGAGAGAGATTTGTGGATTCCGGGAGGAAGACACATAGAGGTTGATTTCAGTGTTGAGAGACACACCCTAGTCACTGGGAAGAACATCCAGATCTTCCATCATACTTCGGCAGCAATTATCCAGTTTGCAGCACTGAGGGCGCACTTGTTCAGGTAGAGGGAGCAACTACTGAGCATCAGATTGATTTGAATTGTCCCAGTCAAGGAGAATCCAATGATTCCCCTCTAACCCAGTTGAGAGGAGGGAAGGATGCTTCTATTTCCTGGTTTCTCGTTAGATTCTGATAGAGGAATCACTAGGGCACAGTTTCCAACAACAATTGGGGTGCATTTCCCCATGGGGATCCATCCGGGGTCCAGACACGTCAGCAAAGGGTCAATTGTTAGGCTATAAGTCACCAAGACTATGTTAGAGGGAAAGGTGCATTGTTTGAGATAGATTCCAGTCAAATCCAAGGTGTGTAGCCACCATGACGCACAATCCAGTCCCACAGTAGTTGTCGTGTGAGTTGTCGTAGCGTGCAACAAATCATTCAACTCACTTCCTATCAAGAAGCAATCTTATATTATTCAGGTATCATCCTTCTAGTTTATTTCTTTATTGTATTCTGGATAATATCCACTCAGATCTAATCTAGCCAAGTGATTCTCTATTTCAACCGTATAGGACATCAGAACCATCAGAAAACTCATAACATATGATGTACAGTCTTTTGTGTCATTCTTTATATGTATGTTTATTCATATGTTGTAAACAACTTATTTATCTGCACACACATGCAAAAACACCAAGCATGTTAAAACCCACAACTTAAATGCATCCAAAAACCCCCAGTGTATTAGATGAGACAGTAGACACAACATATTAGCAACTTTTCCTAGACTAGTCGGATCTGGGATATTACAGTGGTATCAGAGATTTAGTCCTTCCAACCTGTGACCAAAGATGATGAGTTCATCAGGTGACCCAGAGGGACATGATCACGTAGGTGATGAGTACGTCACTTACAACAGATGCAGGGAGAGGGGACCTAGACCATATATTCCCATTTTCCTCCCAGTTCATAAGAAGAGGAAGAGGCACGCAGGGAAGCAGAGAGAAGGGAAGAGCATGAGGCAGAGCGTGAGGCAGAGAGGATGATGGGATACATGTATGAGAGGCTAGAGGGAAGTGGAAAGGTACCTATGGACCCAGATGCATCTTTCATGCAAGTTATCAACAATCTAGTGGTTAGTTAGCAGGCCATGACTCAGTCCTCGGAACAAATGGTTGATAGATTGGATATAGTGAGCACACTAGGAACACAAGCCCCACATGTAGCATAGGGGAACTCAGGCGCAGGAAGTAGACCCCATTCACCTACTCACACATACACTTCTTCGAGTAGGATTCCCAGGCCATTGTTCCCGAGTTTCTAGAGGGCACCCCCAACAACAACACAACATCTGATAGAACAAAGGCAACCCACTCAGGTAGAGGACATTGCAGAGTACAGGAAGGAGTACACAACATTGGGCCGTGACTTCCATCAGGACATGACCCTGGTCGAGTACTTTGGACTCAAAATCAATAACCGTCCTAGAGAGCCTCAAAGAGGAGGACAATCGCAACAACAAGGGAATAACATCGATTTCATCCGAAAAGTTGGTAAAATCACCACACCTTCTTTTGATGGATCGTCCAAATGCAATGCCAGAGCTTGGGTAAAAAATATAGACACTTACAACAAGCTCAACAAGATGATCGAGACAGAGGTTATTGGTTTTTCTACCCCACACTTGGAGGGTGAGGCACATGAGTGGTGGCATCATGGACTAATGGCGTTGGGTCACAGTCACATCACTTCCTACAGGAAGTTCATAGAGAGACTCATGGAAAGGTTTGGCCGAAGGGATCCAAAGATCCATTTCAGGGATCTAGCCCAGTTGAGGCAAACTGGCACATCGGAGGCATTTATCGCAAAGTTTCAGCGGGTAGTAGTGGCAATGACAGATATCTCAGAGCCCAGGTTGATTATGTTGTTCACAGAGGGGCTCACAGAACCCTTGAGAGGATAGGTGAAGTCATATAGACCTCACTCTTTGTAGGATGCCATCTTACGGACACGAGATCTAGTAGACTCGACGCCAAAGACTAAAATTTTCCCCAAACTTGTTGTGCCACAGGAGGACCGGGATAGAAAACCAATCCAAAGAGAGTGGAATGGTAAGGAGAATTTGGATGATGCTACTAGGCGTGATCTTATGAGGAGGAATCTATGCTTCACTTGCAAATATCCATGGGTCCCCGACCATAGGTGCATGGGAAAAGGACAAATCTATTACATTAAGGTTTCCGTAGACAATGATGAGCAGGAATAGGGCAGTCGGGCACATGACAGTGAGTTCACTATCTCAGAGGAGGACCCATTGCATGAGGAGGAGAAACCTCCAAGGAGACCACTGACATCAAGAGGGGCACAACCACCAGTAAAGCCACAACCTCACAAAGAGGTTAATAGATGAGTACCAACAAAGGGAGTCGTAACGACCCTTTCTGGAGTCCCTAGGTATGAAAACCTCAGGATTAGAGGGATTGTTCAGGTAAAACAGGCCATTGCCTTGGTAGATGGTGGGGAAACCCATAACTTCATTGACGTTGTGTGGGTATTTGGACGAGCACTAAAGACAACGGAGTTTGAGGGGTTTGAGGTTGCAGTAGCAGATGGCCACACGATGGAGTGTTTGGACAAAGTTACAGACTTGGAGGTGAAGTTAGGTAAATACACCATGAGAGCTACATTCTATGTAGTTGACCTAGCTGACATAGATGTGGTTTTTGGATTCCAATGGTTGATCACCTTGGGAAAGATTTATACCAACTACCAAACCCTTGAGATGGGATTCAGAGACAGTGAGGGGAATAAGATTGTACTGAGGGGTATGTCGACATGGGCACCTAGGGCATTGTCAACAAATAGGATGGAGAGGATATTCCAGCATGGGGAAGCAACATATGCATTATCTAGAAGACCAACAACTTGTTCCTTGATGGAGATTTCAGTTGATTGGAAATCCCACTTGTTAGTGGAATATTCCAAGAACAAGTTCGCTTGTGAGATATTGGATAGTCGGGTAGAGGATGGCAAGTACAAAGTCATGGACGATGTCATCTTCTACAAATACCGAGTCTACCTAGTGTCAAGATCGGGTCTCAAGAAAAATATTTTGGCTACAATACATGACTCCCCACTAGCATACCATCAGGGGTTTTTCAAAACCTACAAGCAGGTCAAAGAGAGATTCTCTTGGAAGGGTCTCAAATAGGATGTGATGAGACATATCAGTGAGTGTGTGACTTGTCAGCAGAACAAGTCAGAGGAGACTCATCCAACAGGGTTACTTCAACCACTTCCCATTCTAGAGAATAAATGGGAAAGCTCATCCTTGGACTTCATTACAGGCCTTCTGAAGACTCAGGGAAAGGATGACATATTGGTAGGGGTCAAAAGGTTGACCAAAGTTGCACGTTTTCTCGCAATTCCCATAGACTATAGCGCAGTGCAGAGGGAAGAGTTATTCTTCAGAGAGACCTTCATACTTCACAAGTTGCCACAGAGTAGACTCACTGACAGGGGCATTCGATCCATCAACACTTCACAGGAGCTTCCACCCTTGTATGAGGAGGGGTAGTTGGAGCTTGTTCCTGAGGAGGTACTAGAGTTCCGAGAGAGGAGGTTGAGGAGAAGGGACAACAGGGAGTGTTTTGATAGAGGAAGAGGTCTTCTAGTAGAGGATGCTACTTGGGAGAGCAAGAAGATTTTGCAGCACCCTGGATTGGAATTTCTTGAGGACAAACAATCTCGGAAAGGGAGGACTGTAATGTCCCTTTTTGAGTAGGAGTTCCAGAGAGGAGGGATAAGTAGTCTAAACAACCCCGTTAGACTATAGCCAGAGCTAGAATGGGGTAAACAGGGTCACTAGAGGTCACTTCAACAGATGAGTTTATAATTCGAAAGTGACATTTAGCTAAAAGTGACTAAAAGCGCTTTTAAGTCAATAAGAGATAAAAATAGAGTAGGCCCCTAAGTGAGGGAGCTAATAATATCTCAACAGTGAATTGGGGTTTCGGGCATCTATAAGAGAAGGTAAAGTGACCTAATTCATCATTATGAAGAATTTGACTTGACATTTGAGAAGAGAGGCGCATCTCAGGAGAGAGATTTGTGGATTCCAGGAGGAAGACACCCAAAGGCTGATTTCGATGTTGAGAGAAACACCCTAGTCACTGAGAAGATCATCCAGATATTCCATTGTACTTCAACATCATTTATCCATTTTACAGCAATGAGGGCGCACTTGTCAAGGTAGAGGGCACAACTACTGAGCATCAAATTGATTCAACTTGTCCCAGTCAGGAAGAATCCAGTGATTCCCCTCCGACCTAGCTGAGAGAAGGGAAGGATGCTTATATTTCTTGGTTTGTCGTTAGATTCCAATGGAGGAATCACTAGGGCACAATTTCCAGTAGTAGTTGGGGCGCATTTCCCCAGGGGATCCATCTGGGCTCCAGACACATCAACAGAGGGACGATTGTTAGGCTGCCAGTCACCAGGACTATGTGAGAGGGCAAGGTACATTATATGAGACAGTTTCCAATTAGATCTGAGATGTGTAGCCATCAGGGCATATAATCCAGTCCTGCAACAGTTGTCGTGTGAGTTGTCGTAGTGCACAACAAGTCATCCATCTCACTTCCTATCCAGCAACAGTCTTCTATTATTCGGGTATCATCCTTCTAGTTTATTTATTTATTGTATTATGGATAAGATCCACTCATATTTGATCTAGACGAGTTATTTTGTATTTCAGTCGTATAAAACATTGTAACCAATAGAAAACTCATAATATATGATTTATAGTATTTTGTGTCATTCTCTATCTGTATGTTTATTCATATGTTGTAAACAAATTATTTATTTACACACACATGCAAAAACACTAACCATGTTAAAACCGGCAGCTTAAACGCATCCGGAAACCCCTAGTGTATCATATCAGATAATAGACATAACAGATTAGCAGTTTTTCCTAGACTAACCGAATATGGGATATTACAATCATATATATTCATTATTGAGTATCCACTAAGAATAACATTGAATATTTATTAAAAACATCAATGTATCCCAACATATTGTTCCACTATTTTATACATTAAATGCTTATTTTATTTCAAAATCGATTTTATTTCAAGGAGAACTTGAATATTTGTTAAAAAAGTCCAGCATTCCAAACTAAATTTCAAAATTTAGTACAAAATCACAAGAATATAATTGATTTCGAAGAAATATGTGACTCTAATGATTAGTGTTGAACACAACAATTTAAAAAAATGCCAAAAATATATTAAAAACAAATCATATTTTGTAAGTAGGAGTTTAAAAAAAATAAAAGACATCCTCCAAGGTTATTTAGATTTTGAAATATGAAAAATACCAATACATGGTTTACCCAAAATGAATTTGACACTTAATGTTGACCTAACTTTCATGATTTTTCTCATATTTTAATGAGTTAATACACACATCAATATATTCAGACCTTAATATGCTTAAAGAGTAGACAAAAGTCTAAGTAGAAGCATAATGAAATACACAGAACATAAGGACGACATATTTGTAGGGGTCAATAGGTTAACCAGAGTTGCGCATTTTCTCACAATTCCTATAGACTATAGTGCAGTGCAAAGGGCAGAGTTATTCTTCAGAGAGACCTTCATACTTCATATCTTGCCACAGAGTAGACTCAGCGGCAGGGGCATTCGATCCATAATCACTTCAGAGGATCTTCCACCCTTGTATGAGGAGGGGCAGTTGGAGTTGGTTCCTAAGGAGGTACTAGAGTTTTGAGAGAGGAGGTTTAGGAGCAGGGACAACAGGGAGTGTTTGGACGGAGGAAGAGGTCTTCTAGTAGAGGATGCTACTTGGGAGAGCGAGCACATTTTGTAGCACCCGGATTGGAATTGCTTGAGGAAAAGCAATCTCGGGAAGGGAGGACTGTAATGTCCCTTTCCGATTAGGAGTTATAGAGAGGAGGGATAAGTAGTCTAAACAACCCCGTAGAATATAGCCAGAGCCAAACAGGGGTAAACAGGGTAACTGGAGGTCACTTCAGTAGATGAGGTTATAATTCGAAAGTGGCATTTAGCTAAATGTGACTAAAAGCGCTTTTAAGTCAATAAGAGCTAAAAATAGAGCAGGCACCTAAGTGGGGGAGCTAATAATAGGTCAACAATGAATTAGGGTTTCATGCATCTATAAGAGAAGGTAAAGCGACCTAATTCATCATTATGAAGAATTTGACTTGACAGTTGAGGAGAGAGGTGCATCTCAGGAGAGATCTATGTGGATTCTAGGAGGAAGACATCCAAAGGTTGATTTCGGTGTTGAAAGAAACACCCTAGTCACCAGGAATATCATCCAGATATTTCGTTGTACTTCAACAACAATTATCCAGTTTGTAGCAGTGAAGGCGCACTTGTCCAGGTAGAGGGCGCAACTACTGAGCATCAAATTGATTCGACTTGTCCCAGTGAGGGAGAATCCAGTGATTCCCCTCCAACCTAGTTGAGAGGAGGGAATGGTGCTTCTATTTCTTGGTTTCTCATCAGATTCCGATGGAGGAATCACTAGGGCGCAGTTTCCAGTAGCAGTTGGGGTGCATTTTCCCAAGGGGATCCATCCGGGGTCTAGACACATCAGAAGAGAGACGATTATTAGGTTGTCAGTCACCAGGACTATGTGAGAGGGCAAGGCACATTATATGAGACAGTTTCCAATCAAATTCGAGGTGTGTAGCCACCAGGGCGCGCAATCCAGTCCTGCGGCAGTTGCCACGTGAGTTGTCATAGTGCGCAACAGATCATCCAACTCACTTCCTATACAACAACAATATTCTATTATTCGGGTATCATCCTTCTAGTTTAATTCGTTATTGTATTTCGAATAAGATCCACTCATATCTGATCTAGCCGAGTTATTCTCTATTTCAACTGTATACGACATTGTAACCAACAGAAAAATCATAATAAATGTTTTACAGTCTTTTGTGTCATTCTCTATCTGTATGTTTATTCCTCTGTTGTAAACAACTTATTTATCTGCATACACATGCAAAAACACCAAGCATGTTAAAACCCACAGCTTAAACGCATCCTGAAACCCCAGTGTATTAGATCATACAGTAGACACAACAAATTTGCAGTTTTTCCTAAACTAGTAGTTTCACTGTTAAATATATTCATTATTGAGTATCCACTAAGAATAACATTGAATATTTATTAAAAACATCAATGTATCCCAACATTGATACATTAAATGCTTATTTTATTTCAAAACCCATTTTATTTCAAGGAGAACTTGAATATTTGTTAAAAAAAGTCAACATTCCAAACTAAATTTCAAAATGTAGTACAAAATCACAAGAATATAATTGATTTCGAAGAAATATGTGACTCTAACGATTAGTGTTGAACACAACAATTTAAAAAAATGCCAAAAATATATTAAAAAAATCATATTTTGTAAGTAGGAGTTTAAAAAAAATAAAAGACATCCTCCAAGGTTATTTAGATTTTGAAATACGAAAAATACCCAAAATGAATTTGACACTTAATATTGACCTAACTTTCATGATTTTTCTCATATTTTAATGAGTTAATATACACATCGATACATTCAGACCTTAATATGTTTAAAGCATAGACAAAAGTCTAAATACAAGCATAATGAAATACACATAACATATGAGATTTGATCACTATTCTACACAGAACATATGAGATTTGATCATTATTCTAGAGCACATCCCTCGCTTAATCAATTACCATTGATTGGGAGAGTACAAGCACCTTCATATATGTGTAAGCTTCTAATCTTCTTAATGAACATAGGGTTATTGGAACACCCTCTAGCAAATTAAAAAGAGGGAGGGTAGAATCGACATATTTTTAAAAATGAGAGAGCATAGATTCAACATATCTTTAAGAATGAGAGAGTGTAGATTCAACACTCGGTTTATTTGATTTTCCCAATCACCATTTCATCTATGTGGCATCGACAATGATGACTACCATTGGCTTGATTGATGACAGTGTTTGCGTCCCCTTAAACCCTCTCCTTCCTTGCACTACACCATCTCAATGTATAAAGATTTGTCATTACTCTCTCACCACCACAAAAGTTGCCATCCATTGACTTTATTTTATCAACTTTGTCCTTGTCTTCTTTTCTAACTTTAATGGATCCCTGTACCGCCATTGCAGAAGCTCCCAATGACTCTTTACTGTCATTGTTATGTGTTGTGATGGGTTACTTTTAGTGGATTCCATTGCTTTAGTGTACCAACAACTTTAATTGACTACTCAACTACCTACTACCGTAGAGCCTCCCATAGGTCTATTAGGATCCGACCACCACACCATTTTAACCGATGTACATTTAATGAGAATCAGCTGTAGTGCGTGTAATTCCGCCAATTTGGGTAGGAAGTACTTTCTCATCACTAGTTAATATAACTACTTCGCCACCGCTTCTTAACATTACCAAAACTGAAAGCATGCTACTACTAAAATTTATATAAACTCTACCATTTTTATGTTCTATGCATTATAGATAAATACAATCATTATTTTAAGAAGTATACTTGAGTCATGCTTTTTATACGCAAAATTACACATTTAGAAGGCAATTTTGTTTTTTAATGGACATAAGAAATAAATTCATTGTTTTTCATGGTCAAAATACATTATTAAAAAAATTAACATTAGCTTTTTAATAAAATGTTTTTTTAATTATTAGTATGGTAAAGTGTGTGCATGGTATTCAAAATAAAAAGAGTGAGAGTGTAAAATAATTTTGGAAACATAAAGTTTAAAACCTAGCAATTTAGTGTTTTATCAAACTAAATATAAATTTTCCATTAAGACTATAATCAAAGTTGTTGTAGAGTATGTAAAGTACAAAATAAAGAAAATGGAGGCTAGCGCACTTGCATCAACAACTATGGAGATCATGCAACAACAAAGTTCATGTCCATGCTAGGTAAAGGGTCGTCGATGTCTTTTGGGGATGACACATGTTATCACAAGACTTTATACCATGATGCATTTACGAATGCCCTATTTTGGATAATTGAACTAGAATTATGTAATTTACTTTGGAAAAATGTTGCATTTAATGGCTCCAAGAGAACAATACTCTTAATCCCTTGAACATTGATCCACTAGTAAACCTCTTATGACTTGATTGTTTTTTAAAACATTAAGCATTTCATTAAGGAGGTTGAGTGCTTCACTTTACTCAACTTGTGTGCTCTGATCTTCATAATCCATGTATATATTGTTGTAGTTGAACAACTTAAGATTAACTTAGTACATGAATATGAGTTGGGATTGAAACATATTGATATTTCTATTGAATACATTATACCAATTAATGATGCCATTACCGGATCCCATCGTAGCTTGTCACTAACCTAATGGTTGAATTGCATCATTGAGTCCCAAAAGGAGTGTATGGTGATGAGCTTGGTGAAATACTCATTCACCAATGGGATAATACTATCTTGTAGCCCCTTGGCCTTCCTTATAATTGCCACTTTTACCCTCCTTCTAAGATTTATGGTTATTGAGTTGTTCTTTTAACTCAATGTTTCCTTGCTTATGTCTAAGAGATAGGAGTGCATTTTCTTTAATTTCAACTTGGACAATTGTGCAAAGGTGCCCCCTAATGTCCCTATGGCTAGAGAATGTGCATTGTTCGTGTTCAACATATAGTCTTTAGTGAGTTAGACCTCCATTATTTGTTTTTCATTTTGCTTCCTCTTAAACAACACCCTTTTGAAGTCTTCATGCATGAAGTCATAATCAAAGGTGTCAACTTGACATTCAACTTCTTTATTCGACTGAATATTCATTAACTACTCTATGAACCATTGTGCCAACCTCATTACATTGCTTTTTGCTTCTATTATGGTGCCCTCATCCCATTTCTTATTGATGATTCTCGTAGTTGTGCTTTTCCCATCACATAATTGAAGACTATAACTATGGATTGTGACTTAATTCTTCTCCCTTAAACACTTCTTGGGGATTAAGAATCCAGATTCTTCAAGAATATGAATCTCAGTTGGCTCAATTTCCCTTGCGCTACCAACTCACGACACATTTGTTGGTATATAAAATATAGAGACTTTCTTTTTTATTCTGGATCTTTTCTCCAACTGCTTAGTTGTTGTAATGAATACGATGCCAAATATCATTGGGAGCTCAGTTGATGACCCTAGATATCTACTATATGTAGATATGCAAGTACTTATAAGCACTTTCTCTTTCTTGGTTCCACCTCTGCATAATCTATAGCTCGTCTATACACTTCTTTCTTCTCATTCTTACGATGACATAACCTACATACCAAGGCTTGAAATATGAAGAACTTCTCAACTACTTAATGAAGGTCATGGACCTTGATTGGATTTGCGTGGAAATTATAAGCCTTGGATTCAAGAGATAACTCCTCCCATGGGCTAAGTCAAAGATTTGATAGCCTTCAATTTTTATAGGCAACTAAGGTCATTGTTGTTTCTTTCTCTTTTTTAATGTTGTTGTCACCCTGTGTATTATTGTCTAAAAGGCTATCTCTCGAATTAGTAGTTGAACCGACACATACTTCGACATATTGTGGGGAGAAATTGACACCCCGTATACCCTTATGTTGCAACTTCATTCCAATAAATAACGGTTTCCAATTTGCTTTAAAACCTCATTTCCCCCCGACAAGAAATGTGGCCAATCACTTCTTACCATGGATCCTCTTGTACAACAAGGCCAAGACAAAGTCACATATGGAAGAATCTTCTCGCTCATATCTAGTTTTCCACAAGCCTTGCAAGTAGGTATGCATTGGTGCAAATGTAAGTTGTCAAGTGGGCCTAAAACCCAATAAATTTGTGCATGTGCACACATAATCCATAAGGTAGGGTGCCATATAAATTTTGAGTGTGATATTGTCTTAGGGCGTTTTGGATTCTCGAACGTACCAAGCAAGGTTGTTTGGATATGATTTCTGCATAGTTAACATAGTTTCATGCTTGAGGACCTCATACATGATTAGAATTCAACTCAACCATATACATCAGGTATCTAGTTTTCCACACAAGTGGTTCATGAGCACTCCTAGGTTTCATATTCCCCCTTGTAGATTTTTTACCAACTACACCTTGCTTGTGTTATTTTGAAGGGCTTAGCTAGGAGCCACCAATCTTTCACAATGTTGTGAACATCATGCACTTTCCCAAATTTTTGCAACCACCCTACTCTCACAAATGCTATGGGGGTTAGGAACTTGTACATTCTTTGATATTAGCAGTGTTGAATCACCCAATCATGTCACAACCTTGTGACTTTAATGTGTGGGTGGAAGTATTAGCATTCTCAATTAGACTTTGCAACATGTCTCCACATGGAAATAATTCTTCTTTGGCTATCATCTTATGAAGATGTGAGATCTTGACACTAAATGTCAATGTCCTTATCCTTGGTCCTTCTATCAATTGCGAGTGATTTGTATAGTTATTGTACATGTGATATAGAAAGGAATACATGGGCTTCAAGGCAATGTTGGGCAACAATATTGTATCCATGAAAAAGCTATTTGGGTGTAGTGGTGGTGCTTTCTTCCCTCTCGCTATAGTTATGTTAGAACAAGGAAACGACCATGAGACAAACTTTGCATTAAATGCTTAATAAACATTCAAGTTCAATACTGATACATAAGTTATGCAATTAAAATCAAACAACATTTATTACTGTGCATTTGCTACAACATAATCTCAAATGGCTATGTCAAAAGCACAACTTAGCTTGCATGTAAGGGTTATTTCCATTGACCTTTAAAAATTCTTTAACAAATACATAGTATTTAGCATATGGACTCATATATTTGATAAAGGAAATCCTCTTTAATCCATCTATGGATGGATCTTTGCCAAAGATTATTCAAAGAAGTGTAAACAAGCAAATCATTTTTTAAACAATATTATTACTACTTCGTGTGTTCATGCTTCTTCATTCTCATCTCATTCTTTAACCTTCATAAAATTTACTTATTTATTTAGTCATGAGAAACTAAATAATAAGTATATTTACCATATCAACCTTTAATTACTTAATATTAAATTGTTATAATACAAATCTTTTAACACCAACAAATTTACTATCTTTATTTTTTAACACTTAAAACTTTATCCTAATTTTAATCTTCCTGATGACATGTTAAAAGATAATTAAATAATATTTATTGAAAGATAATCTTTAATGTTATGTCCAGATAAATATATCTAAATATTGAAAATTTCCAGATTAATCAATCTTTTAATTAAAATATGCAAAGTAGTAACGTGTGAGATTTAATAAGCAAAACTATTCTTCATCGTATCCACTGGTATTAACACAAATAACCTTTACCCATGTCATTTTGGGTTCGTTAATCATTAAAACACATGGTTAACCTAGATTATTCACTTACTTTTCCACTCGCTGCAAGATGGCAGGCGGTTAGATGACGTACAATACTATGATACACATATTTCTCCCCCTTTTGCTCCTGTGCCTTTATATCTTTCTTTTATAAAGGCATACAAATGACATATTTCTTTTACTCTTGATTTTATATTCATATTCTGTTGGCATATTGGTTGTTCTTATCTTCATGCTCTGTAATACTTTGAAAGAATTGGAGGTGGAATTTGGGAGCGACAAGGATAGCAAACTTGTATTTACTCGAAATAGAGATCTGATTGGAGAAATGAACGCAGAAAAGTCCATGGAAATACATCAGGTACAAACAGAGGAGGCGTGGGCCCTGTTTTGCAGAGTAGCTTTCAAAAACGATCATGTTCCAAAGGACATAAAGAAAATTTCCAGTGAAGTCGCCAGCGAATGTAAAGGTTTGCCATTGGCGATAACTGTAATAGCCTCAACAATGAAGAGCAAAACATATATAAATGACTGGACGTTTGCGTTAAGGCAAATGCCAAAAGTGGATTTAAGTTTTCCAATTACTCATCCTCGCATTGATCGAGATTTGTATCAGCGATTGAGATGGAGTTACGATACTTTTCCCACCACTGCTAATTTTAAACACGGCTTTCTTTACTGTGCCATGTTCCAGGAAGATGCACTAATTCGGGTGGAGCATTTGGTACTTTCTTGTCTTGAGTGGAACTGAGATTGAGAATATTCCTGAAGACATAGGTAATCTTGCTCACCTTCAATTTTTGTCTCTTTTTGGTTGTGAAATAGGAAAACTTACAAATCTCAAGTATCTAAATTTTAAGGGATGTAACCACTTAAGACCGTTACCACATGACAATAAAGTACTTTTAAAGTGCAATATTCTAGAGAGTACTCTATAACTCCAGAATGTGGTTTCACTGATTGTAACTTCGTAATGTGGTTTCATTACGAGACGATGGGGCAATGGGAGAAAATAATTATTTTATTAAATTTGTTATTTATATTTATAATTTTTATTATTGAAATGTTTTTAATACCATAATATTGAACTATGTGATGCCTAATGTGACTTTATTATAAGACGATGAGGCAATGGGAGGAAATATTGAACGATGTGGACAACGCAATATACTAGAGTTTTGAACTTTATTAATGATTTTATCAAATTTCTTATTTATAATTTTTTAATGTTGAATTGTTTTTAATACAATAATTTTAATATATTTGTTTGTTCTTTCATTTCTGTATTTCTAGTTATTTTCATAAATATGAGAGATAAGTTAGTAATAATTAATCTAAGATCTAAGAAAATAAATTGCATAATATAAGATTTCATAATATTATAAGATATGTGGAATATCCATGACAATTTACAGATCACCTAATATCTCCCCTCTTCCCCCCACCCTCACTATGAGGGTGAGGGTGAGGAGAGATATCAGGTAAAACATAATATGTTTTTCCCCACATCCACCTTCATTGTTTTGCTCCACCCACACCCCTCATTATTATGAAACTCTCACTACCATAATGAGTGTAGGAGTCTCATAATAATGAGGGTAAGGGTGAGGTCAAACATAATTCTCGTAATAATGAGGGTGGCGGTGGGGAAAAACATATAGTTTTTTTACCTAATATCTCCCCCACACCTACCATTATGAGGGTGGGAGTCTCAATAATAGTGAGGGTGGGGTAAAACATAGTTCTCAAAATAATGAGGATCAAGGTGGGGGGAAACATATTATGTTTTACCTAATATGGATGGAAGTCTCTTGATAATGAAGGTGGGAGTGGGGGCAAATATGTTATGTTTTACCTAATATATCCTTCCACCCCATATTAACAATAAGGATGGGGGTGGAGACAAACATATTATGTTTTACCTAATATATCCTTCCACTCCCATATTAACAATAAGGATGAGGGTGGAGACAAACACATTATGTTTTACATAACATCTCTCTCCAATCCCGCCCTCATTAATATGGGTAGGGAGATACTATAGATAGGTGGTAATATTGTAATAATGAAGGTGGAGATAGAGGCAAACATATTGTGTTTTACTTAATATCTCCCATACCACCACCCTCATTTAATATCTCCCTCGACCCCAGTCTTATTTAAAAGATGGAAAAAATGTTAAGTAAAATATAATATGTTTTTATCTTATATCATCCCTTACCACAATCAACAAACACTTTGTTTGTATTTCATTGATTAAAATATATCTTAGGATATATATTATCAAGTTCCCTATAAAATATTTCATATTAAACTATATATATTCTCAGTCATATTACATTTAATGTATAAAATATTTCATATTCAAATATATATATATTCTCACATTTAATGCAATACTATTGAGTGCATAATGTTGGATTTTTTAATTACAAAATATTGAGAAAGTACAACACAGTGTTGTATATATCCTAATATATATTGCATTTAATGGAACACTACTTAGTGTTATTATTGCATTTAATGCAATACTACTTAGTGCATAACACTGGTATTGGATCACATCATAATTTTGAGAGATAATCTTCTTCTTAGTTATTCTTAGTATTTTTAGGGAATATTTCCAAGTAGATTTACATGAAATATAGTTAGAAAATTAGCTATTGGATTTTGATAATTCCCCTTTCCATTAAATGAAAAATTGATGATAGTAATACGGGTTTGAGTGCTTTTCATCTTAAGTGTTATGCAAATTCATAATGTCTTATAGAATGCCAATTTTATTTACATTGTTATATGCAAATTTTAGATATAATTTTTTCACATCTTATCTTAATTTTACCATATATATATATAATTTGTTTCACTATTAAATATATTCATTATTAAATATTCATTTAAGAATAACATTAAATATTTATTAAAACATCAATGTATTCCAACATATTACATATTGTTCCACTATTTTATACATTAAATGCCTATTTAAAAACATCAATGTATCTCAACATATTACGTATTGTTCTACTATTTTATATATTAAATGCCCATTTTATTTCAAGGAGAACTTTGAATATTAGTTAAAAACTTCCAACAGTCTAAACTAAATTTCAAAATGTAATACAAAATCACAAGACTATAATTGATTTCGAAGAAATCTGTGACTTTAACAATTAGTGTTGAACAAAACAATTTAAAAAATGTCAAATATATATAAAAAAAAAAACATGTTTTGTAAGTAGGAGTTTTAAAAAAATAAAAGACATCCTCTAAGGCTATTTAAATTTTGAATTAAGAAAAATACACATACAAGGTTTACCCAAAATGAATTTGACACTTAACACTGACCTAACTTTCATATACTAACCTAAATTTTATGATTTTTCTCGTATTTTAATGAGTTAATACACACATTGATACATCCGGATCTTAATATGCTTAAAGAGTAGACAAAAGTCTAAGTGCAAGCATAATGAAATACACAGAACATAGAGATTTGATCACTATTCTAGAGCACATCACTCGCTTAATCAATTACCATTGAGTGGGAGAGTACAAGCACCTTCATATATGTGCAAGATTCTAAGCTTCTCAATGAGCATAGGGTTATTGGAATACCCTTTAACAAATTAAAAAGAGGGAGGGTAAAATCAACATATTTTTAAAAATGAGAGAGTATAGATTTAACATATCTTTAAAAATGACATATTGTAGATTTAACACTCGATTTGTTTGATTTTACCCAGTTACTGTTTGATTTACCCAACCATTGTTTCATCTATATGGCATCGGCAATGATAACTACCATTGGCTTGATTGGTGACATGGTTTGCTTCTCCTTAAGCCCTCCTCCCATTGTATCATTCTAGGTAGTGGGGTTTGTTTTTTCAGATCTTAAATGGGTGGGGTGGCTTTTCTATATTAAAAGGGCTCAAATTCAAGTTCATGGGCCATTTCCTCCTTCCTTACACTACACCATCTCAATGTATAAAGATTTCATGTCGTTTTAAAATCTTGGAATCTAAAACTTGCAAATTTGGAATTTCCTTCAAATTCAGAATACTTCATGGTAGTGGAAAACCATGAAATCCAATGCCCACCTTTTGATTTTAAATGCAAGATTAATTCTTTTTATTTTACCTATTTCAATAATGAGATTATATTAAAAAACCAACAAAACTTCAAATGATGCACTACAATATAGAGTAAAACAATGAACAATTTTGATGAGTTATCTATATGTATAAAAGTTAAATTGGTAGTTTAATTATTTTCATTCCCATAACTTTAGACATGTTAAATTTGTGCTGCATTATCAAATACATTTCAAAACTTTGGACATGTTAAATTTGTGGTGCACTATCAAATACGTTTCAAAATGAGAAAAACATTTCACATAATGTCAAATTCCAACCCTTGTTTCATACATTGTCATTGTTGTGTGGGGTTGCTTTTAGTTGATTCCAATGCATTATTATACCAACGACTTTAATTCATTACTCTACCACCACATAAGTTCTTATCCATTGTCTTTTCCCTATCTCATTTAATTTTAAGGATTCCTCTACCACACCACAAATTCTCAATACCCATCCATTGTCATTGTTGTATGGAGTTGCTTTTAGTTGACTCCTTTTCATTAGTGGACCAACAAAGTTAATTAATTTCAGCGATGTTCCAACTTTCCATCCATTGTCATTGTTGTAGAGTTTTTAAGTTGTCATTACTCTCTCACCACTGCAGAAGTTGTCATCCATTGACTTTGTTTTATCAACTTTGTCTTTTTCTTCTTTTCTAACTTTAATGGATTCCTTTAAGCTCCAAATGACTGTCTACTGTCATTTTTGTGTGGGGTTACTTTTAGTGGATTCCATTAGTGTACCAACAAATTTAATTGACTACTCAACTACCGCCATTACAGAAGCTCCCAATGACTGTCTACTGTCATTGTTGTTTGGGGTTACTTTTAGTGGATTCCATTAGTGTACCAACAACTTTAATTGACTACTCAACTACCGCCATTGCAGAAGCTCCCAATGACTGTCTACTGTCATTGTTGTGTGGGGTTACTTTTAGTGGATTCCATTAGTGTACCAACAACTTTAATTGACTACTCAATTACCACCATTGCAAAAGCTCCCCATGACTGTCTACTGTCATTGTTGTGTGGGGTTACTTTTAGTGGATTCCATTAGTGTACCAACAACTTTAATTGACTACTCAACTACCGCCATTGTAGAAGCTCCCAATGATTGTCTACTGTCATTGTTGTGTGGGGTTACTTTTAGTGGATTCCATTAGTGTACCAACAACTTTAATTGACTACTTAACTACCGCCATTGCAGAAGCTCCCAATGACTGTACTGTCATTGTTCTGTGGGGTTACTTTTAGTGGATTCCATTGCATTAGTGTACCGTAGAGCCTCCCATAGGTCTATTAGGATCCGACCACCACACCATTTTAATCGATGTACAGTTAATGAGAATCAGCTGTAGTACGTGTAATT
>JZKD02S1929617.1:510417-529250 GCA_000966675.3 Picea glauca
ATTCCTAATTATTTTGGAATTAAAAAATATAATTAAATCATTATTAATAATTTAAAATTAAAATAAAGGATATCAATTGTCCTATAAAATAAAGATAAAAACATAATAGAGTCACCAAAATACTACAATTATATACTCTATTAATGATAAATTTTTTCATAGTAAAGTTTATGAAAATATTTTTAATGGTAGATGAAACAATGTTATTTGAGCATAGTTATATTACATGTACATAATGGTGGCCTCCTTGAGTCTCTTCATATTAAGAGAATTTCAACGAAAACAATTTTAAACTCTTATATAAATTTAAAAGTGGAGTCACTAGAATTTACAAATACTAAAATTGTTATATTTGGACAAAGTAAAAATTTTATGGCTGAATGAACGACGAGGTTGGAAACTAGGTTGGAAATTTTTCTTATCTCAAAGAAGGAAGTGAATTTTTCAATTGGGTATGATTCATCAAACTTAAGTCAAGGGTTTAGCTATACACAGATAAATTATGTGGTTTTACAATAAAAATTCAGTGATTTTGCAGTCGAGACATATGTGGTTTAATCCCTTGGATGAGATATTATAACATAGTTTATACAAAAAAAATTTAAAAATATATTAAGAAATTTGGCTTCTTACCTATAAGGTGAAGAAAAAGAAATCCACTTCAAAAATAATATTTTTGAAATAGAGTTATCCATGTTACTTTCAAACAATATAAAAGGATAGATATGATATAGTGACGTCTTTGAAATCAATTAAGACATCTTTGAAATCAATTTAGTATATGTAGTTTTGGAATATGGTAAAGAAATGACCGTTTGTTTGTAAATATCTCAGGTACACAATAAAAAAACATTTGTAAATATCTTTATGCAAAATGAAATATTTTTTTCATTAAAATAATGGATCTAATAAATAGTTTGTCTCATTAATTTAATGGGTCAAAATCAAAGATCAATTATACATTGTTTGAATTCAAAAACTTTTACATTACATATAAATACATCATTATTACTTAAATGTTAAGAAACCTTACTTCGTTTAAAAAAGGTTGAGTAAAATGCATAGATTTACCAATAATGTGGATGACCTATCCATAACCAATTAGTATACTAAATAATGTTGACAAAAATAACACCTTCATAAAAAAACATGGATGTCTTTTAAAAATAACTAAGTTAATTCTAATAAATAGAAACATGTATCTAGAGACATGTAGGGAGGGAAGATAGATGGTGCTTTAGGGGATTTATGTAAGGTATTTACTTATGGATGGTAGTGGGAACACAGAGTAGTGAATTGTTCCTTGTTTCCTTTATACAAGATGAGAGGCCTTGGGACCACGGGCCAAACATCATCAAAATACTGAACAACTTTAAATACAATCATTTTAATTAAAATATCTTTATAATCCCAATTAACAACATTAATATAAGCATACTTTTTTATAAAATAAAAAAAAGGTGATATAATATTTTTGAAGGAATTATATGGGAGTTATAAGATTGAAAAAAAAGGTTTCGACCCGGATCAAAGGAGTTTTATGTTTTAATCTCTTAGTTACAGATCATAAGCATACTTTTTTATAAAATAAAATAAAAGGTGATATAATATTTTTTAAGGAATTATATGGGAGTTATAAGATTGGAAATTTATATGCAGGAGTTTTCTCCATTATAATTAAATGTACATGAAGTTATAAGGGTTTCTTTCCGTAGAGGAGTTATAAGAGCTATTGTTAAGAGCATTTGTTAGTATGATTTTTGTAATGGAGTTATAAGGTAGTTGTTAAAAAAGGGGTTCAACAAATTGTGCTTGCAAAATTGTATTTAGTGTTATTGTTTAAGTTGTAGACCTACTCGAAATTGAATAAGGGGGTCTGTCTTAGGATCTTTGTGTTTGTCTAAGTCATCAGTTATCTTGTAGTTTTTGGCATTCATGAAACGAACAATCTCTCATGCAAAGAAGACTACAAATATACAAACAATCTAATAACTGACGGACAATTCAATTTGGCTAACACAACAAGATCTTCCATATTCTACATAATGTAAAGAATTGAATAAATATTTACAATATTGCACACATTAATTAACTCAACTATGGAATCTACAATTGAAATAAACAAGTGCACTCTTAGTACAATGATTACTTGTTTACAAGTGACACACAAGAAAGTTGATATGTTCAAACTTCAAAACAAAATGATTACTTGTTTACAAGTAACACACAAGAAAGTTGATATGTTCAAACTTCAAAACAAAATGTTATCTGATGAGTTAAATCTCCTTTGACACCAGCAATGTGATTTCAACAAACACAACGACATCAAGGATGAAAATAATGAAGACGCTCAGTTGACTAGTGATGACACTCATAAACATGAAGATGAGTTGGATGAAGTCCCTATGTTAGAAAAAGTTGTGGATAAATGTGAAAAAGAAACTAGAATTGTTCGACCATGGGAAGTTGTGGATAAATGTGGAAAAGAAACTACAATTGTTCGACCATGGGAAGTTGCGGATAAATGTGGAAAATAAATTAGAATTGTTCAACCATGGGAATAATTACTCTTTAAACGAAATCGATATGGACTAGGATATGAAAAGGATGCTGACAACCTTTTTCATATTCCTAATTATAGCAAACCTATTTGCTTTGTGAGTGGAGGTTTTTTGAATGATGATAAGAAGACAGAGCTTGAGGATATTGGTAAGGAACAGGTACATGATATTGTTGATGATGATGTTGCTACAGATATTCCATATTTGTATGATCATGATAATTAGTGGGATAAAGAACCCATATAGTGCAAACACTGTCATCGGTTTGTCCATAATAAGTCAAATTGTTTTGATCTTCACCCATGCAAATTTTGTGGGAAGACAAATCACCTCTCAGTAAGGTGTCAAAAGTGCAAGCAGAAACATATTCATTTTGAATGGTTAGGGAATTGGCATTGGCGTTTGGAAGCCAATTTATTGGATCATTCTTATCGCCAGATTTATACACAAGTATAGTCATACTTGATTGGAGATATTTCTATAGTTGACAGACATGAATGTTTTTCAATATTGGATGATATAGGGTATGATCGGGGCCCAATTGATGTAGTTTTCTAAGTGATCGAGTCTCCAGACTCCGCCAGAAGAAAATTTGATTACCCTTTTCCACTTTCAAAGGGGGTATATCTCATTATCTATACTTCTCACTTTTTAGTTGACATGGGGGAAATTAGTGAGAAATGCCAGACTTTAGGTTTCAAAGTCTACCTTTGATTTGCAGTTCATTCAAGACTTGTCTCTGTCTTGCATTCTGGATTTGTGTCTATTCAGAATATGATTGTGTCTGTTCAGAATATGATTGTAATTGGGTAGATAATCAGTTGTACGCGACACCCCTGAATTTTTTGGTCCAAGTTGTAAGTATTTCTGTAGGATGTTGTATTCCCCATATATTTAGTAAGTCATGTTGAGTCAGGAAACTGTATTCCTCTTTTCCATAGAGAGGATGTTGTGTCAAGTTGTGGCATGAACCATTGTGTATCCTGATGGTGTATCGTGGACATTGAATCTTCAATTAAGGGGGGGAAATATGAGATAGTAATCTCAGATTGAGGGACCAAAGTATGTGAACAAATGATCAAATAGGAAACAAGCATGTAGTTTGCTCACAACAAAATCAATGAAGTCAATGAAGTTGATAATGATCAAATCAGTGAAGTCAATGAAGTTGATAATGATCAGATGATAAATTAGTGTTTCGATCTTCATCCGTGTATACATTGTGAAAGAGTAAACATTGTTCCAGTTATACATGTGTTGGATCTCTTCTTGGCCATACTTGTGAATGACGGTCAAGGGAATTTGAACAACTTGTCCCTGACAGGGGGGAAATATAAAGTTTTTAGTCAGGTTCCAAGTTTGATTTAGATCCTATGAACAAATGATCAAGTGTGCAACCTAGTTCCTAGTATGCAGTTTTGTTCTTGAACATATTGTTCTTGATAGTTTGTGGCCAGCTTAAAACCACCAATTAAGAAGAAGACATGAAGTTCTACATGATAAATTTTCATATTTTTGAGCCTTCATCTCTTGTTAGTTTATGGTCAACTTAAAACCATGCCATTTAGTAGAAGACATCATCTTTTTCTATTTTTTCAGAGTTAAGAGAGGATCTTAAGCCCTCTGAATATTTTCTTGACACATTGTTGATTGTCAAGTAGTGACAGTTTTTCAGGCAATAATGGACTTATGATTAAGGGGGGATGTTAAAAACTCTAATCATAGTTCATTAGTTTACCTAACTATTATACAACTACATGAAATTTATGGTATATTTGTATTATATATGTACGTCTATGTACATGATTATTTGCTCACTCATTAATGATTATAGAGTATGCCTTTTCTACCAATATTCTATTTATCTCTGTTCATCATGGTTTCTTGATTCCTTCAGTTATTTCCATTATGTTTCTGTTGTTTTCTTCATTATGAATCTAACAAAAACAACACTACTCAAAAAAGTCCACAACACCGTCCATGTTAGTCACATTTTTTATCATGTGATTTGGGCTACGGTAGCTCAATTTCCAATTCATCATATACAAAATGATATTGCTTCTACTATTCGTTTAGATCTGGCAAACTATTCTACTAATGTGTGGAAGATGAAGTTGTCTGCCCGTCTCAAGACAAAGATTTTTTTTATGATTTTAGATGATACGTGGATAGGACTCAATTTGAAAGAATTGGGAGTGGAATTTGGCACTGACAACAAGGGTAGAAAACTTGTATTCTCTACTTGAAATAGAGATCTGATTGGAGAAATGAACATAGAAGAATCCATGAAAAATGACACCTACCAATAGAGGAGGCGTGGGCCTATTTTGTAGAGTAGCTTTCCAAGACGGCCATATTCTAGAGGACATGGAGAAAATTGCCAGAGAAGTTGGAGACGAATGTAAAGGTTTTCCATTGGCGATAATTGTAATAGACTCAACAATGAAGAGCAATAGAGCTATACATGACTGGAAGTTTTTGTTAAAAAAATTCAAATAGTTTATTTAAGATTTCCAATTATTCATCTTCGCATTGATCGATATTTGTATTAGCGATTGAGATGGAGTTATGATGCTTTGGGCTCTACTGATTTGAAAAACTGCTTTCTTTACTGTGCCCTGTTCAAGGAAGATGCACGAATTCGAGTAGAGGATTTGATACAAATGTGGATCTCAGAAGGCCTGGTTAATACCAATGATGGGGACAATGACTATTTATTGGAAACTGGATGCAGCTATGTAATGTTTCTTCTAGATTATTGCTTGGTGAATGAGGAGGTTGTTCATGATTTTCTTGGTATTTATGTTCACGATGTTATCCGTGATATGGGAATATATATTGGAGAGAAAGATGAAAATTACTTATTTAGGGCATCTCAAAGGCTTCAACATTTCTCGGACGTGGAGGCCCTCACTGATTGCAAATGAGTACCACTTCGGAACAACCAGATTACGTCTTTGTTGTCAAGGGAATTTAGATGTCCAAAATTAATTTCTCTATTATTAGGAGGAAATAGAGAATTGAGAACAATTCTAGAAGGATTTTTCCTCAAATTCACCTCTTTGAAGGTACTGGACCTATTCACAATACCAACAAAATCATTGCCAACATCATTGTGGCAATTTTCTTGAAGACATATGTAATCTTGTTCACCTTCAATTTTTGTGGCTTTGTTATTGTTCAACTTTAATGCCATTGCCTCGTGAAATAGGAAAACTTACAAATCTCAAGTACCTAAATGTTAGGGGATGTGACCACTTAACATCATTTCCACATTACATTAAAGTACTTTTAAAGTGCAAGATTGTAGGGTATGGATTGTAGAGAGTATGCCATATCTCCCTAATGTGGGTTTATTATGAGACGATGAGGCAATGGGAGAAAATATTGAACTATGTGAAGATGACACCAACACAATGTATATATGAGAAAATTAATGAAATATTCTATATGAGAGATTATATATATATATATAGAAAAAGTAATGATTTTATTAAATTTATTATTTTTATTTTTTTAATGTTGAAATGTTTTTAATAATATAATATTTATATATTTTAAAATTATTTTTTATAATTTGTTTTTATTTGATGAGATAATATTTTTGGAATTATTGTATTGGTTTTTTTCATTTTCGATGTTTCAGACCAAACCATTGTGGTCCATCACGAGAAAAATAATATGAGATGAAAAAATGTTATTATTTAATTATATGTTATTATTTTTATAGTTGTATAATAAAATGTTATTTTAATAATAAACTTATAATGTTATTTTATTTTAATATTATTTTTTTAATTAATGAAATATTTATAAGAGAGATTTGAACTTTGTATATATATATCATGAAAAAGTAATGATTTTATCAAATTTATTATTTTTATTTTTTAAAAAATAAAAAATAAAAAATAAATTATAAATTATTTTTTATAATTTATAATTTATAATTTATTTTTATTTTAATAGTTGTATAATAAAATGTTATTTTAATAATAAATTTATAATATTATTTTTTAATTAATGAAACATCTATATGAGAGATTTGAACTTTGTATATATATCATGAAAATTAATGATTTTATCAAATTTATTATTTCTATTTGTTTTTTTTAATGTTGAAATGTTTTTAATAATATAATATTTATATATTTTAAAATTATTTTTTATAATTTATAATTTATTTTTGTTTTTATAGTTGTATAATAAAATTTATTCTAATAATAAATTATTTTTAATGTAAAAAATGTTTTAAACAAAATAATTGACATTAAATTTGGTATACATGTTTAAACATTCTAGTTTATATATTTTATATAAAAATATAGAGAAATATTATTTGTCATATTGAGCTCTCACATGTCAATTTTTAAAGCATGGAGGTTTAAACATCATGGTTTATATTTTTTTTTATGTAAAGAATAAAGAGAAATATTATTAGTCACATTGAGTTCTCAAACGCTAATCATTAAAGTGTGGATGTACATACAAACTTCTCATGATTAATAATGTGTATTCATTATATACACATATCTTATATTTAAAAGATATATTCATTAAAGTTAATCTTCCACATGATTGCAATTTCACATCCTTAATATTCAAATAATGTATTTACTATAGGATGGGTGCACATATAAAATATGAGAGAAGACATTGTACACACACATAACACTATTCTATTATAAATTGTATTTTTTTACACAAAACAATAGCTATATTATATAGATTTTTTCAGATCTAACTAATTTCTAAATTAGGAGGAGAGGTTGAGAAAATTATCTCAACCAATCACTAACAACTCACAACAATAATGGAACCATTATCTCACACACCTCCCCTTAATGTTTACATTATTGAAAACAATACTGAAATCAAAATAAAAATATTTTTGAACTTTGAACTCTATCTGGTCTGGTTTTCATCAACATTTCTACCCACTCTAAAATCTCATAGACTACGCTCTTTCTCAACCATCAACTTTGAGCTACCACTTGATCCATTTAATATACAATTGTTTATGACGATCAATGATGTATTTGTAGGATCCATGATTCTTAACTACCTTGAAAAATGGTCTCGATATTGAATCACTCTATGAACATACTTGCATTTGTCAAACACACAATGAACTATGTATTGTGTTAGTTATATAAGAAAACAATCTAGATATTGAATGTATCCAGTAGTAAATCATACAACTTGACCCTTTTCCACATACACAAAAACACAAAGATAACATGTAATCGTTGTTCTTGTAGCACCAGAGGACAATAAGAACCACCAACTTATAACATACTATATACATAATCAAACCAATAACATGTTATTTTGGCACCGAATAACATCAAGAACCACCAACTAAAACTATGTTACTTTGTTCTATGAGCGGCCTTTCATCATATAATTTTACAAACAGACAATCTCTCTAAAGCTTTCACATTTTTCACTTCAAATAAAAATAACTAATTCCACAATCACAAAGAAAAAACACGTATATCCTTTGACCTCAATCAAAACCTAGAAGTAGCATGGTACTTTTGCCTTCAGCTTGGACTTCAAACTGTCAACAAATTCCACAGGAAAATCTAAAAGATTGATGTTGTAGTTGATTTGAAGTAGAGTTGGCATATCTGACATCCATCTCATTATTTCTCCTTCTGTCATGAGATTCCTTTCAAAGTCACGCAGCGATTCTTCAATTCAAAACCTTAGAGCTCTGTCCCTACGTTGTTACAACATACCAAACTGACAGTTTCTTCAATCTATCACACACTCTTTATTTAATTTAATGAAATGACTTGATGGGTCAATAAAAAAATGCAAAGGATGACTCCTCCAAGATGGTAGGTTCTGATTTTCTTTGTCCATTGAAAACACCTCCTTTGTATGTAGCGATAGAAAATATTATAGGATTGAATCAACGTATATCAACTCTCTTTATGCTACATCAAAATTGCATGTATTAGGTTCTATCCATCGCAGACTAAAAATTCCAATGAAACAAAATCAATACAACCAGGCTTCTTCCTTCTGTGGCTTGAACGATGGGCAGTTTCTTCAAACATAAGCGACAATCTCTCTATGTGCATTGAAATAAATAGAAGCAAGAGACACAGAAACTTCAAGAATTTATACACCAACTTTACTCTAATATAGTTAAGAAACAATAGAACTTTCACGCATAAAACTCACATGAATCTACTCCTACAACTAATTTACTCTCCTACAACAACAAATTAAAATAGAGGAATTTCCATGATCACATCCCCTCTCGTGAGAGGGTTAGGGCTAAATCAACTTTGAAACCAACATAGAAAATAGGAGAGAAGACATTGTGCACACAATAAACACTATTATATTATAAATTGTACTTTTTAACACATAACAATAGCTCTATTATATATAATTTTCCAGATCTAACTAATTCCTAAATTAGGAGGAGAGGTTGAGAGAACATATCAACGTTTCTCTAACAACTCACAACAATAATGGAGGCATTATCTCCAACATGTGCAAGCTAATGATGGTCTCTTAGGATGTGTTAGTGGCAATGCAAACATGAAAAAACAACAATCTCTTAACTTGGAGGGATTACTCAAGGTACTTTTCAATGAATTTGAATATGGTGCAAAAACATGAAATGTAGGAAACTAAATTACTTTTCTGAATATAGAATTTTATTTATAGAATTTGTGAATAACTATGTGAAATTTGTGTTTTTCTAATAATGGTTTGTTATTTTTCAAGAAAAATATAATGTAAATTTTTTTGTTAGTGCAGGTGTTGAGTACATTAACGATGGAATTTCCTTAAAATTTATATAATTGTAGGGAACCTAGTGTTCTAGTGTGAGGTATTCTTTCAAAATTTATAATATTAATTTTATATTTTTTTTAAATTCTGAAAGTCATTATATCCTTGAAATTACAAGGCCTTGTGTTAGTGTAGGGTATGAGGGTCTTAACATTATCAAACATTTATTTTATTTTATTTTAGATTATATGTCTGAGTCTCTTCTAGTGCAACACATAACTTATTTTAAAAATGGTTAAATTGATAAAAAAATTATAACATAAATAAAAGAGGTTTGTATTTTAGGATTCTGACATATTTCAAAACCAAATTGTATTAAAAATAGCAAACAATATTATTTAAAAATATATATACATTTGAAATCTACATAGTTGACTCTATTTGTGTTTGTAGTTTCATTGACAACAGACTTGTGTATCCTATATAAAAATAATGTGGAAAATAGATATATTGATAAGTATTCATAAAAATGGATGTTTTAATGTATTTGCAGACCAAACCACTAGGTGCATCATCCTGAACCTAAATATGAGGCAACCAACTCATCAAACACATATGCTAAAGTTGTCACTCATGCTCAAAAGAAAATGAAATGAAAAGAATGTGCATGTGCTCTAGGAACGCACACACACTGTAGGAACACATGTGTGTTCTAGAGCACACACGTCCTCCCATTCCTAAGTATTCCTCTTCTAACATTCTTGTGAATCCATTTCTCTCTCTCTCTCTCTCGATATCTCCCCCCTCTCTCCCCCTCCTTTTCCCTTCTCTCCCTCTCTCATTATTTCCTTATGTCTCTCTCCCCTACTCCCTCCCTTTCTCTCTCTCCCCTCTCTCTCCCCCCCTCTATCCTACATATACCCCTCTCTTCCTCTCACTCTATATCCCTCTCCCTCTCTCTTCCCTTCTCTCTTGCTCACTCCCTCTCTCTCTACCCCTCTCTCCCTTTTTCTCCCTCCCCATGCTCTCTCTCACTCACTCTCTTGTTGTCTTCCTCTATCTCCCCCCCTCTACACCTTTTTATTGTTGATTAATTGGGTTGGTTGTCATTGATGTCAACCCTTGAACAAAGTTCGGTAGCAAATTTCAATAGCACAAAGGTTTGGGTAATGGACCCAAGTTTGTTTGATGGATAATGGTATGAATTTTGATATATTTGCAGGTAAGACTATTCTAGATGGATAGTACATTTCATGCCATTTCCTGTGGTATGTGGAACACCACATAACTCCTCACGGTTAGAGAGTTATGGCCATGTGAAGTTGGAGAACCCTCATGAGTCATCTAGAAGCCCCAAACAGTCAAAGTAGTCAAAGTGTTTGCAAATGAAATTATTGAAATAATAAAGTTAATGGAGAAATCCCTAAAATAAGGAAAGTGGGATGCTACATGAAAGTATAAATAAGAAGCAAGGCTCTCTTATTTAATCACACTTGAATATACTGATTATCATTGAATATATATTTTGTGAAAGGTTATTTGGGCAAGTATTATTGATAGAGAAATGTGCGGTAGGAAAAATGTGGCAGAAAAAGTGCGGCAGAAAAAGTGTGATAGAAAAATCACGGAAGAAAAAGTGCGACAGAAAAATCGCGGCAGAAAAAGTGCAGAAGAAAAAGTGCGGTAGAAAAATCACAGCAGCAACATGGTTGGGGTCTATTTATGAGAGATATGGCACGTCTTGTTTGAGGTATGTTTTGTGAGCTAGGGTTTAGCTCTTGATATGGTATTGGATGTTCAGTATTGTTGCATATATCATATTTTTTGAGGGATACAATTAGTATTTTGTTGTTGGTATTTGGCATATGGGTATTGGTCTTTTGGTTGTGATGTGTTGCTGAAGTTGTTGGTTTAGTTTGAGGCTACATAACAGTGAGGTTGTGGTACATGGTTTGATGTAAGGGTTTATGTTATTTGGTTTATGGATAGAGTGATGAATTGTTAGATAACTTTTGATGGTTATATTGGTGTATGTGTTTGGTATATGGTTGAGGTACATGTCGGGTACATGATTGAGACAAGTAGTTAATGAGTTGGCACATACATGAGGTGTATAGTTGATGATTTTGGTACATCTTGATGAGTCAAGGTTGATGCATGGTACATGTTGGTTCAAGTTATTGTTACAGGTTGTTTGGTGCAAGTTGATTGGTACAGGTTGTTATAGGTTATTGGTACAGGTTGATAGTGACAGGTTGACAGTGGAAGTGGTTGATTCAGTAACTGTGACAGGTTGTCTACATTTGTCATTTATATTTTAGGGTGGTTGGACAGGGAAAGGATAGGTGGTTGTAGCTACCTTCCGATTGTAGTCAAATAACTTAGGGGGTTTTAGCCTCCTTCTGGTTGTAGCCATAGAATTGGGAAGTTGGAGCTTCCCTCAGGTTGTAGCCCAAGAAACTAAGGGGTTGGAGCCTCCTTCTAGTTGTAGCTGGAAAACAAAGGAAGTTGGTGCTTCCAATGAATGTAATTCTTCAAGACATATAATAAAAAACATTCTGTGGTTTTCTCCTGCTTTGGGTTTCCACGTAAAAACATTGGTGTACTGTGTATGTGTATGATTTTTCATTTGTTCATTGTTTATTTACTCTGAAATTATTGGATGATAATTCTACACTAATATAACACTTGCATTATATGGATAAAAAGGATTAAATTGCTCTATTACCAATTCACCCCCCTCTCAATAATCCAACAATTTGTATTAGAGCAGGTTCCTTCAAAAGTTAGTTTAACCACTGAAAGGTAGATCACAGAGAGAAACAACATGTATAAAAATGGAATACCACAATTTGATGGACATAAATATGCATTTTGGAGCAGAAGGATGAAAACATATATACAGGCATAGAGATTTGAAATTTGGCAATCAGTTGTAGATGGATACAAAGAACCAACAGTGCCGTCGACAAATGAAAGAGAAATAAAACTCAGAAAAAATAATTCCAAAGCCACAAATGCACTTTTGAATGGTCTTTGTGAATCGGTTTACACCAAAGTTATACATTGTAAATTCATTAAAGAGTTTTGGGACAAGATTCAAAATATTTATGAAGGAGATTCAAAAGTCAAAGCAACAAAGCTTCAAACTTACAGAGGTCAATTCGAACAACTAAAGATGAAGGAAGATGAGGATATTGCAGCTTACTTCTTACGAGTTAATGAAACAGTAAATGCAATCATAGGATTGGGAGAAGAAATTAAATAATATGTAATTTTTCAAAAGATTCCAAGATCTCTCCCTATGAGATTTGATCCCAAGATATCAACATTAGAAGAAAGAACATATATAGACTCAATAAGAATGGATGAACTACATGGAATCTCCATAGCATATGAAATGAGAACTGAACAGAAAAATCTAGATATAAAAGAAGCAACTTTCAAAGAATCCAAAAGGTCAAATAAAAAGGGAAAGAAAAAGGAAACAAAACATAGCAGCTGTAGTGACATCTCGGAAGATAATGAAGGAATGGCCAACTTTGCCAGAATATTGAACAAGGGAACCAACGACGGATATAAAGGTAAGTTTCCTTTTTTTTTTTTTACTTGTGATGGTATTGGTCATTTTTCTAACAAATGTCCTCATAAGAAAAAGAAGAGGAATGATGAAGATTACTCAAATAGAAAACAAACATATAAATGAAAAAAAGCCACAAAGAAAATTTTCAAGAAAATCTTATGCACCAAAGAAGGCATCTCATCATCAGATGAAGATGAAGTCAATGACAATCAGATAGAAAGAGTTCTATTCATGGGAGTAGAATACTCTGACAAAGAAGACTCTGAAGAAGAATATGAAGATGCTGAAGAAGAATATGAAGAGGCAGAAGTTGACTACTGAGAAGAATTGTTGTGTGCCATAGAAGTTATAAGGAGAGAAAACAAGAAAAACAAGAAGATACAAGTGAAACTAGACAAGAAAGAAGACACTCAGGAACTAGAACAAATGATCACAAATTTGAAGGTTCAAATAGAAGAAGATAAAATAGTTGAAGAAGAACTGAAAGAACAACTAGAAGAAAGAGACAGGATCATTAGAAATTTGGAAGTATAGATTGTCACATTAAGAAAGGATCTTCAAAAGAAAAATATGCAGAACAACTAAAAAGATTTGGATGACATTATCAACAGTCAAAAACCTCATCATGACAAGTCTGGACTTGGATACAATCGGACAGAAAAGGGATCAAGCTCCAAAAAAACAAAGTAAGAAACATATCCAAAAAGATGTGCAGAAACAATCAAAGGGGATATGAATATCTACAAGGAAGATTATAGAGACACTCCTCCATCAAGAAGATTTAGATTTGATAATCAACAATTGACAGATAGGCCTCAGGAAGAAGAAGGATTCAGAAGAGCATCTAGTTTCAGAATATCTTCAACTCCCAGGTATCAAACTATATTTTTTGGTTTATGTTATGCATGTAATAATTTTGGACATAAAGCTATAAATTGCAGAGATAACAGCAGGAACATAAACAACTTTGAAAGTCATACACAAAAGGGTTATCCAAGAAGGCCTAGTGAAATACAAAGAATAAGTTACAACAGGTTTGAATCATTGAGCACTAAAGTGGAATTCTACAAGTGTAACAACTTTGGATACATGGCCAAAGATTGCAGAATGACAGTTCCTCCTAGAGAACCACAACATAACAACAACAGTCATAGACAGGAACCTCCGAAGAGAACATGGATAAGAAAGAAGAAGCAATATAGCAATTAAGAATGCACACTCACTCTACAATCTAAGCAGAAGAAACATGGTTGGTATGTTGAGAGTGGTTGTTCAAAACAAATGACAGGTGATAAAGATAGGTTTCTTACATTAATAAAGGAAGGAGATGGATTAGTCTCCTTTGGAAATGATGATTAAGCTAAAATCATTGGAAAAGTCACAGTGATAATTGGAAACAAGAATACCAAGGAAGAAAATGTTCTACTAGTAGAAGATATGAAACATAATCTTCTAAGTGTGCATCAAATGTGTGACCAAGGTCATAAAATTAATTTCGATTCACAAAATTCTGAGATAAGAAAAAAATGTTTAGGAAAATTGATTACAATAGCTGCAAGAACTTCAAGCAACATATATGAACTAAGTGAAATTGGAAATGAAAAGTGCTGTCTAGGAAAAGAAGATGAAAGTTGGCTATGGCACATAATAATGGGTCACATACACTTTGATAAAATTTTCAAAGTAAGAAAAAAGGAATCAGTTAGAGAAATGCCCCAGATTACAAAACCAACCAACACTTTATGCAAGCATTGTCAACAAGGAAAGAAAACAAAGACCATGTTTAAATCAAAATAATATCCAACGAGAAGACCACTGGAAATTGTGCATACTAATCTAGTTGGACCAACTACAACAAAGGGTTTAAAAGGTGAGAAATACTTTATGTTATTAGTTGATGATTGTACAAGAATGATTGCAGTTTTATTTCTCAGGAATAAGTTAGAAGCTTTTGAAAACTTCAAGGTCTACAAGGAAATGGTTGAAAATGAAATGGATTCAAAAATAAAATGTTTGAGATATGGTAATGGAGGAGATTTCACTTCAAAGGAATTTATGGACTAATCCAGCAGGCATGGAATAAAAAGGAAATTCTCTGTTGTGTTGGCAGCCAATTCAATTTTTTCATTGCCCTATAAGCTGCCTACACCTATGTCTCCTGAACTTCAAATTGTCATCGCATTTTTGCTAATAGAAGACATTTTCATTTCATGCGACACTTGCAAACTGGTTTCGATTTAGTTTTCATGACTGAAAGTGTGAAAACTCCTCCATCGTTATTTGAACAGTCATGATCTTCTCATTGATATTCTGAAAGGCACTTACCTTTGGTTTGTTATTAAGTGGCTAGAATGATTTTTCGAACTATGTCCATTTGCCTATTCTTACTTTGATTGCGCAACTTGATTTTTATTTGATTGATAAGGTATTGAGCATTTAAATTCATGGGTTATACTTGATCATATAGGGGTCATGGTTGATTTTGGTTTTTATATGATGTGATCCTTATTATTATAATCTCTTGGCTTATCGATTTTATGAAATCTCTTGTCACAATGTTTTATAAACTTTGATTACACATTATACAACAAGCGCATGGGTAACATATGAGTCTGATTTCATATTGAAAGGCAATAGTTTGAAGTTATGCAATGGCACGTTGGTTAAACATTTGGGTTTTTGATTTAACGTTGGTTTGAATTATTTCAGGCACATGTTTAACTTTGGGTTTGATTTTATATTGAACGCTCATGTTTTCAAACAATGCAATGGCGCATTGGTATGTCATCCACCGTTTAAATCCTTGGGTTGGCCGAATATTATGGTTTGAACGATACCATGATTGATTGAACAACGTTGTATCTTGTCATTACTGCTATGCATGGCGATGGATAATCCCACCACCCTCGCACGCGTACATTAATTTGCCTCCCCTTTGAGCGCTCGTATCTGTTAACCCAAATCATTTTACACCTGTGTGTTGTTGTGTTCAATCCAACCCCTACCATGTGCCCGCACCATGGCTCCAGTCGTAAGGGATGAACCTAATGGTTGCCAGGCGTTGTTGATGTTCGATAGTGCTTACAGTGACCTTGAGGAATTTGGATGGCTCCCGTTCATTCGAAAGTTTGATGGCTTTAACCCTTGCGTGGCTCGACAATTCACATTAACCTTTGATGGCTGCCGAGCTAAGGTTGGGGATGTGCAATTAGAAATTGATGAACAATTTCTCAGTTTAGCTATCGGTCTGCCTGCTGTCGGACATAGATGGTCAAAAAATTGCAAAGTGGAAGATGTCCCGTGGACATTGCTCTTCCAGTCACGAAGGGTGAGCTCCTGTGACAAGGGTTTGCTCGCGAATATGCTCAAGCAACGTTGGCACGACTTGCTGATGATAACCAATCAATTTATCACCTGCGAGGGCCGGTATGGTTTCGTTTTCTTGTACCACCTTCGGCTACTTATGGTTTTCATGGGCTATGAGCTTAATATGCCTTACTACTTGCATAGGAGTTTGTTTAAAATGTCTAAAAGATACAAACGGAACCAGGCCGATAACAACCTATTTCATTTTGGGTTAATTAAAATGGTTGTGGTTTGTCATTTGGGGTTACACCGAGACTGTTGAAATGATTTTCTTAATCGCAATAATTTTGATGATTCAAGCCCACCATAGGTTGACAAACCTGTGGTGAGTGAGAGCAAGTCAGTACCCCCTGTGCCTTACAGTGCTCTGTTACCTAAACCCCTACTTGACTCACCTATTGACCTACCCAATTCTGTGACCAAACATGTCAAAAGTGTTAAACCCGTGGCTAAAAGGCCTAAAGCCAAGCCTACTACTAATTCCAAAGGCAAAAAGAACACCCAATTAATCTCTTGCATGGAAAGAAACAAACCAAAAACTCCTGTCAACCCTGACCCTATTATGGTGAGTGAAGATTCTAACTCAGAGGTTGAACATTACCTGGCAAGTGAGTATCCCTATTTAGAAGGTCTGTGTGACAAACCCGCATACGATTTTGTGAAAAACCTACCACCTTGCTTGCAAAACGACCCTAATTATCCAGGCATTAAAATGCCTTGTGAAACCCCTGGTGACTCGAAAAAACCCCCTCCTCCTCTATCTCAACCAGCTGCTCCACCATGTGATCAGTGTGGCTCGTGGTTAGAAAGGTATTACCTTGATGTGCCCATGCTACAGTCCAAAATTCATGCTCTGGAGGATAAAGTTGCAAGGCTCACCAGTCAGAAGGCTAAATTGCCATCCACTGATAAAAAAAAACGAACAACAGGTTCTATTTTGTTTAAGAACATGGAGTCGGCTACAACGGTCGTTAATTCAAAATTGGCATAGCTCGAGTAGCCTCACTAGTATGACTATCACCTGTTTATATGATAAACTCACAGCTGTGTTTATAGCATGGATTTGCTTTGACACATAAGCATGCACTATACACATCATTTTGTTTTGATTAATCGAATTTCGTTTCTTGGATTAGTTTTGATTGGATTTAGCTTTGATTCGATTAATCGTGTTATGGATTTGATTGTTTTAAATTGGCTTGAATCAAATGCTCTGTTGCTTATTGAAGTTGTTAATATCTTTTCTAAACACGGGCTGTTTCTGGTATTTCAATTTTAAACACAGTCAATGTTTCAATTCGAATTGGTTACATTTTATATGATATGGATAATGGTTAACTGTTATGATTTTATATTCCATGTCTTTTTTGACCAATTTGAATACCATTCTGTTAATGCATAACCAAATTGCAACTGTTATATCCAACCAATCGATTCGCATTGTTTGACCGTGTTATCAGTTCGATTCATATTGCAACAAATATATTGTTTAAATTTGATTTGGGAATGAAAGTGATTATGCCCAGGATTACGATTTGTTTCTATATTTGACTCAAACATGATTATATTTGATTGTTTCCCAGTTATGATTACCACTATTGTTGATGGTTGTTATCACTATTTTTATCCCGTTTGTTGACCGTGTAACGCTCAGCGATCAAAGTCTATGGCAAAGTTTGGTTGATACTGTTATGCATGTTTCATTTTGATTATAATCGTAACAGCCTTTCCATATTGGTATTTGATTAAAACAATATGAATCTTATGCACATTGTTATAGCCGTAACAAATCGATTATGATTGTGTTCGATTATGGTTGTATCGATTATGATTGTGTTGGATTACATCTTATATGATATGATTCACTATTAATTTCATTTGGATATGAAACAGTTTGGTTATTATTTGACCCAATTTTATGGCAACTAAAACAGAGTATTCTTATCCTGTTTCGATTGCATCCCTTTCGATTTTGTTTAATTTGAATGATAAATTTACTTGAACCATTAGTGATTCATTTTTTAATGGTTATTAAAAGAAGATTGGATTTGAATCTTTTAAAAAGATTTCATTTGATTGCTATCTGGTCCTGTATGCTATTTTAGACTAGCTACAGAATCAGATGATTCTGTAGCTAAGTCTGTAGGATCAATTTTTTATTGTTTTGTTGATGAAATGTCTTTCTAACTAGTTATTTTTGGTCTATTGCAGATCAATTCGAAATGGCAGTGGCTTTGATAAGCAGTTAGGGGAGATTTCAAAGATTTCACTTGCATTTTGATTTCCTAGTTTAGTTGATTTTGGGATATTTCCCAGATTATGTAAAACATTTTGATATTATCCACAAGGAGGTTTTACCCTGTGGAGAGACTTATATATACTTATGATTTTTGTAATAATGTTCATCCTCATTCGTGGGAGAACAAGGATATGGAGTTATAATACAGACTGAAGCAGAATTTGGTGTTTTGTCACAGATTTAGCTTCTCATTATATCAACATTTCGTTTCATGTTGTGTATATCAATTTGTATATGGTTTATGACTACTTTAGCTATCTTGATCATGTGC
>JZKD02S1929617.1:561551-577281 GCA_000966675.3 Picea glauca
GTGTATTGGTGTAACTCTTATACTATTGTTCATTTCTCATTGGATATAATTGAATGGTTTAAGTATAAGTTGAAAAAGGTTTTAAATTGTACTTGATACTAATTCACCCCCTTCTTATTATCAACACGTTGGATCGCGCCATAATGGACAGAACAAGAGTTAATGAAGCCTCATACCCGTTGCAAGAAATTTGTTGTTGAGTTTCCTATTTACCCCGTCACGCCATGCACAAAGAACACTTTTTCCAAATCGAGAATTTGAGCTCGCAACCTTGGTTAAGTTTGTCTAGTGATAATTATGCCCTTACTTTCCATCTTGTCATAGTGTCTAAATTACTTTGTGAATCCGATATTATTAAACCCGAGCGCATATGTCCAAAGAGATTAGCACACTTGAAGAATCTGCGAAGGAAGTACTCGTTGATCTTAGGACCAAGAAATTCATGTCGAAAAGAAGGATGTCTATAGGTGTGCAAGAATCATTGACATGAGGAGTCCAATCTTCTCCATCTACTTCTCACGGAGTAGGAAATTCCAGAATCACAACAGAGACGAGAACGAAGCATAGAGATGATCTCACGAAAATACTAAGTTGATTCGAACCATCTTACCTTCATATATACCTCCTCTAAGTGGCGTAGTGAAAAGAGATAGTGTGCCTAGATATTTTGACTATGCCTTGGTCACTGCGTACCTCTCAAAAGGGATACACATAGTTCACACAGACTAGGATAAGATTGCAGCACTGAAGTTTAGTGACTTCAACCTTGGAGACAGTAAAGCTTACAGTATGCTCACCCCATTTAGGTATCTGACCAAGATGAAAGGCAAGAATTCAAATATTAACCCCGAGCCTTGGACCCATAACCTCACATAGTCTACCCTGCTTAATGTTATGAAGATCCTGCACTTCGAACGACATCAAGAAGTGAACGCATGTGTTAAGTTGTTGTTATCCTGTTACCATGGAGGATATTTATGGCTGAACCAATGTATAACAGTGGATTCAATGTTAATCAATCGGATCATGGGATTAAACATGCAAGGCCCTGACCCACATGACTTTTACCCTAGAAATACCACAAACCGAGCCTTAGCACATAAGATAAGAGAGACTTATGGCGATGTCAAGAAGGGCATGCGAGGCTACAAGGTAGCCTCTATTTAGAATGATGCAATACACCTCGCCTATCAACTAATTGCTGGGAAATTAATTCGCAAGAACTGGCCCACCCAAGTCACTGGATTCATAGTAGACCTCGCAGGAAAGTGTGCGAAGGGCCTATAGATGAATTGGGTGCACTAATTAGTAAACCAGCTGGAACTCGATTGCAGAGAAGCACAAGACCAAGGATATGAGTTCCATTTTAGTTGGCTCCTGATCCTAATTGCTTTCATTGCATGGGAGATGCCAGAAGGTGTGACCTTCTCGGACATCAAGCCATTTGAACCGTTGGCCACAAATTTCATTACCCTGTGGTACTTGAATGATATGAATAAACAATGGTAGTGAAATGTCATGTTTCATTCATATTATAATCAGTTGAAAGTAGCTATCCAGTCTACACTGTGCATCACTCTGAACACCCTCCATAGGTTTCGGCCCTTGATGAAGTTCAGTGCCGATAGACACTTTCTCTACATCATAGCACATGCTAACGAGCACAAGCAATAGTTACAGTCCTATTATAAATTAACAGAAGAATATCTAGAGGAGATCACAAAGGAATAGTCGGCGGACCTCCTTGTTCCAGCTGACCCTGTGGAGATATCTGATGTAGACAGTCTAGAAACTGCGTAGGATATACCCGGACCTAGCATGCAACAAAATATCAATGAAGTGCAAGACTTAAGAAGTGCCTCGGTGAAGACTGCTTCCATCACGCCAGAGAAAGAGGGTGATGGTGAAGAGTTTGAAGAAGTAGAACAGAAGCGCAGAGACGAAGCAGATATTTTGAAGAAGAGGAAGGGTTGACCTTAGAAACCTCCTTCCCAAAAGAAGTCCAAAGCTCCCGTGACTAAGCTACAGACCACAATGACCCCACACGACTTCAAATTCATTGTCGCAGCTCTGAATGATGTTGCGATGGAGATAGTAGAGAAGAAAGAGACTAAACAAGAGGATATGTATAGTTGGATCGAGATAGAGCTCCAAGGAGTGCAAAAGACACTTCAGTCAAAGCGCGTAGTCTCCACTGTGCCCCTGTTAGTCAGAACAATAGAAGTAGGAGATGATCCAGGTCAAATCCACCAAATTGCAGATTTAGTTGAGGCTTGACTTCTAAAAGCACAAGATGAAGTAGCACAAGCCACTCAGGCTTTAACATAGGTACAGGGAGTTCTTATGGAGTAGAACAGCACGTCAGAACAAGAAAAGATTTATCTCCAAGAAAAATGGGATGCAGAGAAAGAAGAGCTACAACAAAGCAAGGAATAGTTTCTCACAAAGCAACTCTAGATAAAGGAACTGGTCAATAGATCAATTCGATCTATGACCTTCGTCAAAGTATAGACAGAAGAACGGGTTCCATAACAGGTGGCACAACTGGAAAGAGTAATCCAGAAGCTCCAACAACGCATTGCAGATCTAGAGCTTCGTGTAGTACTTGAGACCCCACAGGAGATCAGAGACCAAAGAGAAATAACTGCCTGCAACACAATGGAAAAATTGAAAGCTCTTTCCCTGGAGTGTAAGCAATTGAGTAGCCGCAACACTCATACATATGAGAACCTCACTGAGAACCTAGAGTTGTATAAATTGGAGTCATAGTTCTAGGAGGTGAAGTATGAAGCTGAAAACCTATAGACGCAGCTGAAAGCCCTATCACCCATAGAAAGAATGAAGAGATCTCATGAGCAACACATGACCCAACAATAGATCCATACGATCCAGAGAAAAGTGATGGATGTGACTCAATGATTTCAACCGGTGCAAGATAAGGCATGTCAGCTGTTCACAGAGGTTGAAAGCCGAGGAGCAGAGCTAGAACAGGTTGTGAGTACAATAGAATAATGCACAGAGGGACCTATCAATGACACACTCATCCAAGAGTTTTATGAGCAAGAGGTCGTAGCACAACAACAGTTTGAAGCATCTTGAGCCAAGATCGAGGCATTTGAGGAAGAATTGATAAGCCCAGAGTGACTCGGGACGAGTCACAGGTGAGTGTTGGGGGCCTATTGGCCCTTGACCAAGTTTTGAGAGATACTTGGTCATGTTTGACTCTTTTTGGGACTTCGACAGCCTGTCGAAGATGGAGCGCTAGATGAAGTGGAGATTGTGGAATCTTGGCCCACTTTTGGGTCCCTTTTGGGTTTTTGGGATAATGTAACAGGAATGGGATGTCGACCCATGGGATTTTCCCATGTGTAGGCATATTTTGTATGTATAAATAAGTAAGCTAGGCGATGTAAGTAGTACATCTATGTGATGTAAGCTAAGTTTTAATAGATTTTGTAAGTGCTTTGTGCATGACTGTAAGAGGCTTGCAGAGTTAAGTGCAAGTCATTGTAAGGAGTTGTGGAAGGCTTTGTGTTGTAGTGCAAGGAAGAAGGATCTAGTGAGTTGCATAGATATTCTGTCCTATGCGAAGAAGGGTTTTGGTGGCTCTGTGTTGTAGCAGATTGAAGATGCTAATAAAGAAGAAGATTTGGTGGACATAGCTCCAGGGTGGGGGTGAACCACGTAAATCTGTGTGTTATGCTTTGTTCTTCGACTTGATGTGTTTATCCCTTCTTTTGCTAAGTGCTTTGATATATTTAGATAGGTATACTTATGATTTGTGCTTCTTAGAGGTGTGTGAATGTTAGATCTGACATGTATGAAGATGCTTAGTGCTGATCTACCGGATCTGATCTATTTTAATGTTGCTAAGTGCTAAAATACCTTAGATCTAAGTGAAAGATGCGATGCTTTGTGCTATCTGCAAAGTATAATAAGGGTTGAATATTGACGAATGATCAATGCTAAGTGCTCTGTAAGCAATATAATCATAGACCTGTGTCCCAGCTAAGGTTGCAGACACCTGAGTCTTGCAACCACCCTTGCCTCTACCTCAGGTGAGACTTCATCTACTTCACAGGTGTTGTCGAAAGGGCCAGTAGTTAGGGTTTTGTTGGTGCACTCTTGTAGCATTGAACCCTAGGTCTTTCCCTATGCCAACACTACGTCCTTGGCCTTAATGGAATTGGTTGGTTCAACGTATGTTGTTGGTAGGATTGAGAACCAATACATGGTATTCTTGTCCACTTCGTATGGTTTTTCAAGACACATATACCCTCCATGCAACCGAATAAGAAAGAAGCACAAGAAAGCATGCACTAACAGACTCTAGTCAAAATGTAGGAAATATACTAGTGTTAGGACACCAGATTGTTAAAGGGGCTTGGTCCATTTCTAAGTGATTACTTTATTTTTTTTGTTGGGATGTTGAATGAGCTATGCACATTTAATGAACTGCAATTCAGTAAAATAGGTCAAATCACAGACATTATGATTTTTGCACCACAACATAGGAACTTTCTCTAACTTAGGGCTTACAAATATTACAATGGATGAGATTACAAGTTCAAATACCAGCTACTCCTTACTAGCTTTGACCTTTTATATTGCATTTAGCATACTCGGGGAGGCCATTATTGTTTGTAACAATATCACACCTTTATCCAATGTGAACTACATGCTCGTATGACTCTTGTGGGATCGAATATGGTGTGATATGGCTAAGCTATGAAAAATATATTTCTTAAGTTTTTTCTCCCTCGATTTCACACTCTTCTCTCTGTCTACGATTCAGAAATAATAATTTGAAGTATGGTTAGGGAATTTTAAATGTACCAAGGGTGGCATACCCCCACTGATGCCTACTACCGAGCTATCATAAAAAAAAATTATGACATATTTTTCCCATTATAACTATCAGACGCGATAGGTACCTTCTTTCCATAATTGTTCACCTTTCCCCATGTCATTGTCACTTCCTTGTGAGATAACGAACCACTTTTCTATCCACCGTATCTTCTTGTATCTTGTCAATGTGTTGTTGATGACCATTATTTCATCCTTTTGAGTTTAATCCGATAGTTAAGTCTTAATCTTTTCCAAAACAAGAAAAATATTCGTTGGTAAAACTTGTTGTGTCCCACTTTATTATGTTGAGCTATCTCTGCCACTTCTTTATTACTATGATTTTGAATACTCTACCCATTCCCTAACTCCTATCTTTCGAAAGTGTAGTGCATGGTTACTACGTGCCCCTTATTTCATGCTAGAGATGTCATCTTGTGACATTGGTCCTTGGCAGTTCGTGATGCTTCTTTACTCAGATTTGGTTTCTTATCCCTTTCCATGGAGGGTCATCGATAATTATGGTTGAGACTATGCGAGTTTACTAACCACCCCAACTTGGGTTTGGTTTGAATTCGGGCATGCACCACCCATCTGTTGGCACAGTTGTAGTCAAAGGCACTTGAGGGATGCGACTACTTACAGATGCAATGTGATTGGAAATCAGATGGATTTTCCTTGTATTTGGACTCTACTTAACCCTCCAACTCCTTTCACAGAAGAACATATGTTCTTAGGTATTTACCTTCATCCATAAGATTACCTTGATTGACTCCACTACTTTATCCCATTCGAGTATATTTTCACAATTTACTTCCCACCATTGCATGGGTATTAATTCTAACACTATGTCAAGAGCTTGTATTTGATGGGTTAAGGGAATATTCTACATATGAGAAAGGAATGTATCCACCAAGTCAGTTCTATCGAACCAATATAAGGTGTAATGGCCTATTCCTACTTCATGCACCGCGATGGTAATACATGCACATCTTCTTGTTGAAACCTCATAGAGATTATGATGTCGTCTTTCCATAACATCCTCTAAATCTATGTCATATGAGAAAAAAATTCTCCATATTAGCTCACCATCCATTGTGGGATTGATATAATCCTCCCTACACACTATAATTTGATATATTTTTTCAATAATGTAGCTCCACACATCCTCATTCATGGGCTCGTTGGACATGTCACCTTCATTTGGATCCAAAGGCACAATTACGTGCAAGGTACCTGCTTCAAAGGAAATTCTTGATTCCTTAAAATTAAAAAAAAGTATTATTGTCAAATGCCCAGTGAATGCTAAGTAACCCTGGGTAGGGATCAAGGTAATACATTATCTCAATCATCTCAAACATTCTTTAGTATTCACCCCTTCAATATTCACTTCTACTTCCTCAAGTCGATAGATGGGATATATTTGGTATTAATTATCTAGACTAAGTTGAATGGGGGAGCACACCAAACTTGGCTTTCCCATCAACTCTCAATATTTCTTTGGCAAGATGTTAACATCAGACCTCGCGTCCAACATGACATTTTCCATCTCATAGCTTCTGAGTTCATCTATCATATTGAACTCTCTTCATGTTATCTTCTACTTTCTCACTTGGTGCACATCCCTATTTGGTATCAGGGTAGATATGGCTAAAAAATTATCTTCTTACCCCATACATCTTGTCAACATGTGCATCAACACTTTTGCAACATTAATATCACTTAAAATTTTCAAGTAACAACACAAAAATTTACTTACTTGATCCTCTACTTGCACCCCTTGACAAGTTTTGTGTTGTGTTTCTTCTCACACCGTATGTCACGACTCTTTTCACATGTGCTCCTTTATTTCCTTTTTCTCATCCTTTTGCACCTCTTCCTATCCGTGGGCTTCTCCCAATGGCCTATGTGTCATGCATTATATCTCCTCATGCACATGAGCTTCCTCCAATGACTTTTGTGTTGCACGATGCAACTCTTCATGTAATCGAGCCTCCTCCAAGGATCTTTGTGTTGCTCGTTGTACCTCTTCACACACCTGGGATTCCTCTAGTGATGTTTGCACCATGTTTTGTAACTCTCCACATGCTCTGTCTTGATCTAGAGTCCTATGCACGTGGAAAAAAATTTATTTTGTTGCGCAACATCAAACTTAGGAGGTGCCTATGCCACTTCTTCGATCTTCCCTTCTATGTTCCTACTCAATATTTCTCCATGCTCTAAGTCCATTCATGTCTGAATTCCTCCTTGAGTTACCACTCTCACATCATATTATTCTTTTGGATTCTAATTTCTACATGGCTCAGAAGTCACCATATTGCAGTGTTCTTGTTGGATTACTGAGAGGGAGGGGTGAATTAGTAATGAGCAATTATACCACTTTTAACCACAATATGTATTCTTTAAATTTTACCAATAGTGTTCAACAATTTATCATCAATGTATCATCTATGAATGCATCCAATATATATATCATAAGCATGTAAACATAAGTAACATCACATCAAGAACACAGTACACCGATTTTTACGTGGAAACCCAAATGGGAGAAGACCACATAATGATTTCTTATAAATATCAAGAATTCATTCATATGAATTACTAACTTCCAAATTCTCTAGCTACAACTGGAAGGAGGATTCAACCCCCTATTCTTAGGCTCCAACTTGAAGGAAGCTACAACTCCCTGAATTCTCTGGCTCCAACCAGAAGGTGGCTCCAACCACCTAGTTCTCAGGCTCCAACTTGAAGGAAGCTCCAACTACCTGATTTCGTGGCTCCAACTGGAAGAAGGATACAACCCCCTTTCCCTGCCCCATCCTCATCCTGCCATCCTAAAATATATGTGTAGACCAATTGTCACATAATTTTCCACTGTCACTGTCACTATCACTATCACTTCCACTGTCATTGTCACTGCCTCTGTCACATCAACCTGTAACCTGTCGCTAACCAACTCGTCCAACCTATCATTGCCACCAATACTCAACCATATCCTCTCACATGGATCATATACCAGGGACACCTCTCAACTAGATGTCCAACATCACTAACACATGCCTCTACCAAGGATGTATCAATATCTTCAACATACCATCACAAAATATGTGTCTCAACCATGTACCAAAGCATGTACCAAACCATCAACCTGAACCATACCAAGCATCAACCGTGTACCACAACCTATACCACAACAAGTGCATCAGCCATGCACCACACCTATACCAAACTGTGCATCGACCATGTACCTCAACCTATACCATATGCCTCAACCATCAACCATGTATACCAACCATATACATCAACCATGTACATGCACATCAACACCATACCATGTGCTAATAATGCACATCAACAATGTACAAAAATCCTATACATAAACACCTACATTGTACCATATACCATGTACCATATACAATGAAATGTGTCTCAACTATATACCATATCATGTCATACACCATGTACCATAAGATATGCTAAACAAGTAATACCAATGGTGTACCTCAACTAGGTACCATCACTCACAATCATGCCATGTACCATAAGATAGGCCTCATGTATATGCCAATATCACAAATATGTTCCTCTAACAATGAACCATAACAACCATATACCAAGTACCAAGAATGTGTCTCAAGCATGTAACACTATCACCTCAACTATGCACCATCAAGGACCTCCTAGACATGCCTTAAGCATGTGACATACCTATTGAGGGGTCCTAAATCCATTTAACTCAATAGTAGGAACCAAACCCGCCACTAAGGCCCAATTAGACTCTACAATGTTTAATGGTGGAATGGTTCTCCATATCTTGCGATCCGATTGATTAATCAATGGGATTTACATAGTGATCGATAAGATGTCTTATTATGAAAACTCCTCCTTTAGTTCATACATTCTCTTTTTTTATTTTCTCTTATAGGTGGGACCGATACAAGATAATTGTCAGTATAAACCAACTAGGTAACAAAGTGGGAAATCTTAACTACTGGAGAAGGATGAGCTTGGAATAACCATTTCACTCTAGCATTCAAACAACGATTCTCTACCACAAGCCTAGTACTAATACATTAACCTGCTGGTGTTCCAACTATTGACTGAGGTGCGATTATCAAAAGAGAACATATATGCAATAAACAATGGAAAGAGAAATAGTTCCCTTAGATCTAATCATCAATCACATGCTAACACAATGATTTATTTTTCTTCATTAAAGACATGAACTCTAAAAACAAATTGAATAAGATAACTTATCAATAGATTTAGAAGCTCTTACTCGTTACAACATCCATTCATTAGATAAAATCAGAAATAATTCTTCTTCATATCCATTCACACATGCTTTTGATGAAAAACACAAACTTGTCTCTGGTCCTAAACATTACTTCTCAATTAAGGTAGCTCCGAAATAGTTCTTTACAAATCCAAAAATGTGGGTCTTTGCAACAACCATCGACCTCTTGCTAACATGTTGATCCTCCTATTTATAATATACTACTAACTAAAAATAACTATTAAAAGTGTAGCTAAGTAAAACAAAACTCACTACATAGCACTTTATTCTATCACTCTTCAAAGAGTCATTAAATGATCTCACTTGAGTGGATGAATCTTCTCATACTCCAACCATTGGATGAAGAGATCATCACATGTGTTGGGGTATAGGAATCCATGTTGATCCATTGGGGCCAAAAGGAACTCCTTGATCTCTACTGCCCGTGCCCGATATTTGACTATTTTAGCACTTAATTATTGTATCACTATCTGAGACTTGATTGGGTGATCCATGAACTTCTGCACTTTCCTTGGTGCCATGTTCGCAACCTTTGTTATCTCCACAGCCCATGATGAGTCTTGTTCGACATGAATTTTGACTATGTTGTGCAAGTCGACAAAGTCATCGAGTGTAATGAATTCTAGAAGGCCGATGTCTCTCATCACTCGGTTGACCTTGGTATATCTCTTTTCACACTCGATCCACTTCTCTTGGATTTCTCGATGAGATTCTTGGGCCATTCTCACCCCGTATTCAGCTGACTTCTTTATTTGGTCAATGCTACTATCCCCAAGTACCTGAATGTCATGCTCTTCGGTGTCTCGGCCTTACTGAATGGCATTGATGTAGTCGATCCTCTCCATGGATTGTTTTGCTTTCTCATACCACCTCTCCATATATTTACACATTTCCAACACCATGAAGGTGTCTTCTTAGTACTCGACTATTCTTGCAGTGAACAGGTGCCACTCATTTGCAAATTTATTGTAGGCACCTTGAAATTCACTTCTCAAGAGCACTGAGGCCTGTGTGGAGTATTGGTAATATTTTTCCAAATGGAGTATATGTTCCAACTCCTTCAGCATGGCGGCCAACTCCTCTTCATCCCTTTTCTCTTTGTCGAGGGTGGCATCTGTGATTTCCATCCCTGCGCCAATAAGTTCAGATGTTTTGGCATGCTCTGTGTTGATCAGTTTTTCCTCTATGGTGATGAGGATGGAGCGATATAGAGTAATAATCCTCTTCTTGGTAGTTTTTTGCATGTTATATTTCCTTTTTCGGTCATAGGAGATGGCATGTATGTCAGCAACTTCATCCATAGGTTCGGGGATTTACTGATCTCCCCAGGTAAACATATTTCTCAGGCTCCCAATGGTGTATATTTGTTCAATACTGGGTTCTTGAACCTCCTCCATGTGTTCTGAAGGTCTAGCCTATGTTTGTTTCTCATCAGGAGGTTGAGTACTAGTTGAAATTGAAGCATCGGGGGTAGGTTCCGTACTTACTTGATAATCGCCCGTTGAGATGCTGATTTCCTACTGTGGAGCTTCTTCTTTTTTCTTTCGCGACCCTGGCTCATTCGTCGGATTATCCATTTGAGTTTTCAGTACATCAACTAGTTCAGTGCCTAAGACACTTTTGACCTCCCGTTCATTCTATAAAGGGCCCCAAATTTGAGTTTCAGGAGCTTGGGATGCCTTCTCGGCTCATTTTCCTTTGTTATCCACACAGGTGTCACGAGGGATACCTCTGGACTTTATTCATCATCATAGATGTTTATCGATTCACAAAGGAGGTTTGATGCACTTAATCTCCCTGATGTTCTTACTATCTCTGGCTAAGCTGAAACGTCCCCCAGTGATCTGGCCTGTGGAATTGTAACTTCAGGGTTATTTGACCTGATGATTTCATCAATTTGTAGTAGCTCAGGGCCACTTGGACCTACCCAGCTTTCATTTGGGTTGTTGATAGGGCCCCTATCATTCTTGTGAGGTACAGGTCATCCTGCAGCTAATCAATTACTTGTTGCACTTGTTCTATCATGAGAAATATTCTTTATCATGCATCACGTGTCATAGGAAATCCTTTATCCTGCACCAGAGCCACCAAGGGAACCTCTGTTACTTTTGTCGCTCTGATTTCTTCCCTGGATCTGAGGGCCTATTGAGCCAATTTCTCTATGGTCGTCACCTGTTCATTGAGGCTCATGGCCCTAAACCTAGTCATTTTTGGGTTGACCATCCTTTCTACCACCTCGCCCCAGTCTTAGGAATTTTTCATGAAGACTTCAAATTCAAAATTGTCTTGGGCATATGACCAATAGGATGACACTTGTGAAGTGTGTTGCAAGACGAGGACCTTTGGATCATGCTTTCATAATTGACCTGTCTGGAACCTAAACTCGAGCTAGCTTAGCCCTTCTTGTTTGGATTGAGCTGTATCTTTAACCAAGTAGAAACCTACATGGAAACCATAGGGAATGAACACCGGCTTCTTGTCCTTAACTAGGGTGGCATTGTAGCCTTGCAAGATGGTTTGATAGAATATTTCTCCTAATACAAGCCGGTCTGGGACATGATCGAATAAGAGATGTGGTGCTCTGGTGGCCCTGAACACCCTGATGTAGGTGTCATGCTCATCCAAGTACCAGTGGCCTACCTTGGAAATCATCTTCTTGGCCACAGTCGATAGTCTTGGGCATTCCTTCTTAAAAAGAATGAAATAAATTTGTGTGATGAATTCATCGCATATGAGGTAGTAGGACTTTTTATGCCTATTCTCCCATAGCACGCGGAAGTAGACGTGGATTGGGATCTTTGCAACATGCCAGCTTAGGTTCATGCCAGCGAAGATGTTTCTGGCGCACATGACATCGAGAAAATATGAAGCCGTGTAGAAATATGGTGTCTCTCCTTCCTTCGGCATTTGAGCCTGTTGTATACAGATGCTCAATTGTTTAGAAATTATTTCTCCCCAGTTGAAACTACTCCTAGATATTTCCATTATGTAAGCAAAAGTCATCCACGCCTCTGAAAATCTGGAGCAGTCCTTCTCTTCATATAATCAACAGATGAGAGCCATCAAATAGATGTATGGCTGCCTTAAGTTGGTTGTCTGGTACCATCTAGTGCTTCGGTTGGTGTATTTATTTTCTTCCCTCCACCATGAGGCCATCACTCGACTGGTGTCATGGTGCTCGTATAACTTCATGACGAAATCTGTATTTAGACACTCCTTGGGGTCTCGAAATTTGTAGTATTTCTAGACCTCTACCGGAAGGAACACCCCGACACACCCACCATTGTCATCATTGATTAAACATTTTTGTGTGTATGTGTGGTCGATGAGCCACTTCAGGAGTTCTATATAGGGAAAAATGGGGGTTCTTCTTGCCACCATATGTAGGTACAATCGTTGGATGTTCAAAAACACCTCGTCGTTGAGTGCTCTCACATATGGATCACTGTGTGGGATATATTCCGAGTATTCCTCTTGGATTATCTTTTTAAGGAGATCTCCCCAATGTGGGAGTGCCATATTGGACCCTATGCTTGCCTTTGTATCTCCAAAGGCCAGAGGATGAATGAAAGCCTTCTTCATCATTGTCCTAATGATAGGTTCCTGCCTCAGAATGTATTCTAATTGTTTTGCAGCCCCTGGAGAGGATCCTTTGCCTACCTTTGGTTCTTTCAGCTTTGGTGATCATATGGTGGTTGGATTTCTTGGCAGAATTGTTCCTACAATTAAAATATACCTTTAGAGACCGTGTAAAGAACAAAACCTAATAAGAAACATATAATTTGTAGCCATGTAAAATTTACAGACTTGAATACATACTTGTGAATCTTGCTACAACTTGGTTGCTTTGATACTTACAGAATCTCTGTAGCCTTCGAATTACTCATCTTTCTTCTTCAAATAATCTGAATTTCCTTGCACGTAGAATGATTTCCTTTACAATGTATCAAGAGAATTTAAACAAGGGAAGAACTTAACGTGTCGCATCAGCCCTTCAATTCGGGTGATGAGTGAAATTTAAACAAATCTGCCACCGCATATCTACAACTTAAGTTCATCGGTGATTTTAAATGGTCGTTTTGATTCATGCATGAGGTAGAGACTAATGCGGGATTTGGTATTAATTAGCCCCTTAAATGCTCAAAATCTGATCATATCTAATGCTAAAACATCCCATCATGTTGCTCTCTGAGTGGGTGGATTGGGGATCAGGGATGTTCTACGAACATTTTCATTGATGTTCTTCTACAAAACGCTCTGACTCCGATCAATCTTACCGTACAATGCTACCGTGGGAAAGATGACTCAGAGGTGTGACTCGGACTTAGGGAACCGAGAATGACTCGGGGTACAACTAGAACATACGGTTCTCCAATCTGGAGAAGACATGTGGCATTGAATACCAGTGACCTAATTTTCATGCATTAATTGGAGTCAAGAATTTCCTTAAGTTATTCGCTCTAAAACAAACCTTATCTTGCCGATGCCGAAAGAGTATCCAGGGTCGATCATTGACGATAAAATTATCAAGTTATTTTTTTCGGATTAGCTTCCTCGAAAATGTCCTGATGCTGAAAACACATTGGGGATCGACGATCGTGAATATCTTTTAACGCGGTCAAAATGTTTGTTGCGATCCTTTTAGGATTTCACTGATTCTGATAAGAGCTTCGGGCATCGGCTATCAAAAATATCTTTTCTTTATTTGTTAGCATCTATTCCGCTCATCTTTTACTGATGTCGAAGGGGATTTTGCTATCGATGATATCCTTATGCAATACTTGTCGCAAAACAAAACTTCCTTTTGTCGATATCAATGAAGATTGATTCTCGACGACTGAGGTTTCTTGAGGGGTTCTTTTTCCATCTTTCAATTCCTTCCGATGTCGAATCTAAGCGCATCAAGTGAAGTGTTTTGGTTGTTGATTCTTTATTCGGGTGTTAAGGCCTTTCAAGTCATGGGGTTTCATAAGTTCAAACAAACCTGAAAAGCTAATGAGACTTAAGATAATAAGCAAAGACAAAACATTTCTCAAAATGAATTCAAATTAGATAGTGCAAAGATCAAGTGGTACCCGAAAAGTAAAAATTTGACATAGGATTTTTAGGGTGTGTTGAGTGTTCAATAATACCATCTAAGATACAAGCCTCAATAAAATGTATAAATGATGTACCTTTATTTATGAAAATCTAAATCATACCATCTCATACCTTGTATCAATTGTTTTGTACCATCAAACCTTTCTGCAACTCAATCTTAGACCCTGTATTAACTGTGTTGTACCATCAAACCTATGCAACTGCCACCTTTCTATTCTCCTGGACCCGAAAGGCATCAACAATGTGCTCCTATATAAACTAAAGTGGATGAGAGTTGTTCACATCATTCCCCATTGATTTGTACAAGTTGAAAAATGAAGTATGTGCATTCTTTTGATACTACTGTAGTGTTGTAAATCGGGGAGGTATATGTTCCCATTGTCTGCAAATATAGCACAACTTGGTTTGAGGTCTAGTCAAAAATGGATTATGTGCACTCATCACCATGTAGCTCCCCAATGTTTTACATTCATTCCTATGGTGGTCTTCTGTGTGACACATAGTACACCACACATGCTCATGGACTACCTTAGTCTTATCCATATCTATTAACTGCAATGTAATATTTGCAAGATTGGAATGCACCTAGGCAAACCAGTTTGATGTCTCACCACCTCTTGGTGTAGCTTCTAGGAGAATCACAATCTCGATGACCTCTACCTAAGTTTTCACCTTCTACTAGGTGAGAGGGACTCGAATATGGGGTAGGAGTCTTGCGATAAACCATTCGGCCCTATGTTGGACACCTTGGATATGAAACGTCATCCAATCCAACCATATCTTGAACCATTGGTCATAATCATATACGCTTTCTCCATCCTACTACTTGATATATTTGATATTAGTGATACACAGTGATTCTAACTTAGGATTCTAAAATTCCCTAAGTGAATCTCTCTTAATCTCTATTAGGGACCTAATCTATCCCACTAACATATTTTCCTTGTACTTCATATACCACGTTAGAGCTTTGTCCCTAAAGATGGTCTCCATTTGTGCTATCTTCGACACTTCATTTGTGATCCTCTTCACAGACCATATAGCTTCACATGTAAACTAATGTCTCTCTAGATTGTCTTCACTTGTCCCATGGAGCACGAGTAGTCTCAAAGTTGTGTCCTAATTCACCATATTCCACCTACTTTTGTGTCCTCCTAACGGATTACTAGTTTTTGGTGATACTAATAATGACACTGAAAATCTTCCTTGCGAAATATTTTTGACTTTGACCTCTTTTGTTGGACAACTGAGAGGGGGGGGGTGAATCAATTGTCACCATGCTTAAACAATTATGCTTCTTTTAAACTCTTTGCAAAAACATTGAATGATGATCACATTAATGCAGGGAAATAAACAATGGCACATTCAGCATTAGTCACACATATATGAGAAACACAGAGACAGATATTTCTCGAGGAAACCCATACAGGGTAAAAACCTCTTTTTCTTTATATGATAAGTAATAGTTACATTCTTTACATTATCATA
>JZKD02S1929617.1:589450-615340 GCA_000966675.3 Picea glauca
GGGGGGGGGTTCCGGAATGGTGGGGTATTGACAAAGGACCCCACTCCTGACGTGTCATGTTTTGTATCATTCTCCACCTGACCGTGTGACAAGGCTCGTTCCCTTTAGCCAATCCGATCAACACTTGATCTGATGGTTCAGATTACATCATGATTTCACATATCGTGATATCGGGATTCCTAATGTCAATAATATTTGACATGTCCAACTCTTGATCCCTGAAACTCCGACAAGGACTGGAATCAACGGTCTAGATTCAACCTTAATCTGACGGCTCAGATTGCATTGTGATTTCACCTATCGCGATATCGGGATTCCTGATGTCAATAATCTTTGACATGTCCAACTCTCGATCCTCGATGACTCTCCATTGACTGGAATCAACGGTCCAGATTTGATCTTGATTCAACGACTGCGATTTAAGTTGCGATTTTGCATATCGAGAAATCGGGATTCCTGTTGCAATTTTTCTTTGACATTTCCAAAACGCAATCCTTGAAACTCCGACATGGTGTCCATCTACTGATGTCACACATGGATTGACATGTGTTGAATACTACCATGTGTCACTATGATTCGTGACTTACATGTGCCTGAAATGTTGAATCAGTCTAACACTTGTCATTACCTGGTTGTGCCACGTGTTCCTAGCTGACGTGAGTCGGGTCGACGGTATAGATCACATCTTGATATGATGTTTTAGGTTCAGTCGAGATTTCACACATCATGATTTCAGGATTCTTGATGTCAATATTCTTTGACATCTCCAACTCTTGATCCTCGAAACCCCGACAGGGAGTCGGATCAACGGTCCACATAACCCCCTGAAATGGACGGTCCTCCTGCTTCTTGGATTTGTGAGCTCTCTACTCCTTGCACTTTTAAAGATCGTGCAGGTTTTTCTCGATCCAACGGTGGTTGGACCCTGCGCTCAGATATAACTCCTGAGATCTATCCTCTAGATCTACGCACTCCTTTTGTCTTCATTCAGATCTGACGGCCATCGGGAATTTAGGATGAGATCTAGCAATCACTGGCGCTTCTCCTCCGGAGTGTACTTTGTCCTTGTTTTGCCTTCACTACATACTCTAATCTTGCCATCAATTACAAGCTTACTTTGCCTGATAATAACCTGCTAACAATCCTCTGCACTATCTCTTTTGAACTTATCGGGCTTGCTCTGTAGCGTCTTCCTAAAATACTTCTGGTGCCCGTTTGTTACATTCTTCTTGTACTCATGCCATCTTCATTGTTGTACTTGCCATCAATGACAAGCATGCACTACCTGTTAAACATTTGCCAACATCTTCTTCACTTGTGTCTTCTCTTCTTTTTTCTTCTACTCTTTCTTCTTCTACTCCTATCTCCGCACCTTCTTCTTCATTACAAAAGTGCAAGGGGGGTGGTTCAAGGAGGGAGTTCCTCTGTCTTCTTTTATAATATTCGGTGAGGATCCCAAATATATTCCTACCTATAATCGTGCAAGTCCATTCAGAATAGCTAAAGCCTTTTCCCATTCTCATAGGGGTCCTTTGCCATCTTTTACCACATCGACATTGCTACTCTATACCTTATATTCCTATGATGTGACTACATATCTCAATATCCAAGGGGATTTGTCTTTTTCTTCTCCAACCATACTACCACTACTTTTGGTATCCTCACTTGATACCCTACTATTATGGGGAAAAATCCCCCTAATTTAGGTCTAGTGACTAGGCAAAGCCCTAACACCTTAAAATACATAAATGCTTCCATTTTACCCAAATCCAACAAGACCTAATGATAATTAAGGGAAGGGAGAGAATATCAAAATGTGTACCTTAATTCCTTCCTTCTGTCATAGATCCCTTCCTGTTGTTGTCCGTTCCAAAATTGTAGGCCTCCACCCAAAGATGGCCTGAAACAACTTCACATAACAAACTATAACAACATATGCATAACTATCAAGATCATCCAAAGAGTTAGATATTCATGTAAACCATTTATAAACATAAAAATAAATACATAAATATCTGGGACAATAAGTTTCTCTTTCATTGATAACAAGATTGGAAGTTACAACTTGAATCTTACTAACGTCGCTCCATGAACCTCACCTGGGTTCCTCTACTTTGAATCCAAGTGCATTATTCCCAATATGCTATCCTCACAACCAACATTCCAATATAGGGAAATGGATGGATTGCATAAGGAGGATGAATGGTAGGGAATGTTGAGGATGAAACTCAAAGCAGGATGCGAAAAGGCTTGGAATACAAGGGAGAAATTTTGGCAAAGTTCACTTGCCTCCCTTTTCATATATCCAAATGACCCCCTAGGGCCCCTTTTATATGGATAAAATATGGTTAATTGGTTTTCAGAAGGGGTACATGAGGTAAAATGGTTATGCAACTTGACATAGCCCATAAAATCCACCCGAAAGTGCATAACTTTTTTTTTTGCAACTTTTTAGAGTATATACGGGTTGTCAGGCATGAAAATAGAATATGTACATGCACTGCATATGTAGAAGGGCACGTACACCATGAAAATAGGCTTTTTTTTAAGAGGAAACTCAACAAAAGTGGTTGGTGGATGTGTAATTGACTAGGCCAAAGTAAAAAATGAATAGTAGTGGTATTTTGAGCTATAACAGATGCCCCCTAATGTGTGAGGTTAGAAGAGAAAATAATGGTCGAAATAAATTACAATATCTTTATTAAAGTTGGAAAGCACTGAGTTGAGTGAGCCCAGACAAGTATTCCCGAGTGTGTCATCTACAAAATAATAATAAAAATCACCGAGGCGAGCATACCCATGCTCGGGACAAACTAAACATGGTTGCTAATCAAGTACACTGCAGATCCATGTCATATATAGTAATCATGGGTGCATTACTAATGTGTATTCCAATATATATTGTATCCACAATTAATACATAATGGATCTACATCCCAAAATCATCAGAAGATATACAAATACAATGTCACATGAATCTTCAGGAAGAATCAATTCTTGTAGCTGGAGATGATAACTTCAATAAATCGAGAAATATCTTCAAGATATTCAAAAATCAGGTAGGAGTATAATAGGAGTGTAAGACTCACTGCCCCGAGGTCTTCGACAAGCCATCATGGAAATACTAGAGGATATGGATTATCAGGCACATAACTTCATTGATTCTGAATGTGAACTTGACAAGACTCTTAGGATGGCTGACTCATGAAGGTCAAAATACTTATCACAAAATGGACAAATCATGTTGTAAGACTTTCACTTGAACAAAAGAACTACATATTAAAATACTCAGACAACATGTTATTGACGTAAGCTTGTGGCACATGGGGCACCGGAAAATATCCATGTGTTTGGAAGAGTAACCAAGCATAGGAGGACACAACTCTATGTAATAAGAATAGCTTCCTAAGGCCATACTAAATCCTAGTGATTTGAAAACCAAACTGAAGGATGTGATCTATCCAAGGGTGACTAGATTTCTTCCAGTAAAAGAGAATGTTTTCCCATCCCGTCTTTTTGGAATATTTGATTTTTTTTGTCTTTTTCATATATTTAATGAGCTTGAAAAATATTAAAATGACACTACGTTTTAAAGAAGGAAGGAGTGTACATACAAGAAAACCAGTTCCAAGCGCATGGAACATATTGTTGCTCATTGAAAGGAGACATGTGAAGGATATGGACACTCGGGAAAATTCCTCCATGGGTTAGGGTGTCAGAATGCAAAGGAAAAAATGTTGCTAGGCCTGCACCTACGAAATTGTCTAAAGGCCAAATATGAAAGAGTGAGACATGCAATGTCATTCACGGATTGACACAATGAGCCTCCTTTAATGTAAAGTTTTACTATCCCAAAGAAAGTAAGATCGTCAGTTTTTCATGTTTAGAGAGTCTAAAAAAATAATAAAAAAAGACTCTAAAGTGGTATTTTTCATAAGTTTAGTTTCCAAGGTTTGAGAAAGAATAAAATCATACCAAGGAGAACTCTTCTCTTTACTGGGCCTAGAGTATTATTTTTTCATACATAGTCCAGTCGGTCCGGAAAAGGTTTAAAATTATACTGAAAGGATGTCTCTTCAAAACCATTTTAATGAGTGTGATAGAGACAAGATCACTCGACTATATTTTCAATTTTAATAAGTCTTAAAAGAGATTAACTATGGACTCCCTCATCCTATTTCGTAAATTTAGTCCACTGAGCCTAGAAAAGTATAAAACATAACTTAAGAGAACTCTCCCAACGAGACATGTCTCCCGAGGTGTACCTTTTTCCTAGGTAATATATTGGCCGGAAAAATGGTTAAACTTAAGTCATATTTTCCTGTCTAGGGAGTCTGAAAAGGGCTTAAATAAGATTCCAAGGGTTTCCTTTTTCATAGATAATCTCTAAGGCCTTAAAAAATGATAAACCAAAACTAGGGAGAATGGACCTTTTTTCATAAATTTAGTCCCTTAAGCCCGAAAAAGGGTTAAACTTAGACCCGAGAATACTCTATTAGCAAACCATAGCTCCTAGGGTGTACCTTTTTTGTAAAATTAGCCATCCGAACCGGGGGGTAAAATATCACCGAACAGATGTGCCTTCAAATTTCACTTTGATGAGCATGGAGGGAAACAAGATTGGTCGAAAATATTTTCAATTTTAGAGAGTCTGAAAAGAGATTAAAATATACTCCAAGGGGGATCCTTTTCTTATGTACTCTAAACGAGGCTGAAAAGGATAAATAATCTCTTGCTAGATGTTACATTCATACTTTAAGTGAGATTGAAAGAAAACAAACCATGCTCTATGGGAGTCCCATGGGTATAGGCTGGAAAAAACATGAAGAAAAAGGATGAGGCTTCAACACAAAGTCATGGTGGGACTAAAAAGGACTCCCAAGCCTATAAAAGACTCACATCATGGATGCTATAATGCAAGACAAGGATTTATCTAGGGAATCCATGGATAGAAAGGATCTACCACCTAATTACGACACTTCTAAAGCAACATAGAAGGTTCTTTGTTGCACTTTGGTGGGATTGACCCTATAGAAAAGTGGAAATCATCAATAAAATGAAAAATATAAGGAGGTAAAATACTACCCTATATGCAAATGGAGAAAACGTAACTTCGTTATAGGACTTATAAATGACCAAAAGATCATAACAAAAAATCAAAACATCCATGGAGCCAACCATAGGGAAGAAAAAAGAGGAAAAGCTGGGTCACCAAAGGGTAAAAAAATCTATAAAAAGAGGTGAAAGGGGTCATTTTCACCATTGATAATTGACAAAAACCCCAAAATAGGAAAAACCTTCTTTCTTCAATTGCACATTCAGAGAGCAACGGGTGTTGGAATCGACTCATTCTTGAACCAAGTAAGTATCCCTCTCTTTTTATTGCAAATCCATTCATTTTTCATGGTTTTTAGAGGAAATTGGGGGCCATGTGCCTTAAATTTCATCACAATTATGCGTGTATGCACGATGTTCATTCTCACAGTGTGGATGTACTCATGATGAGATAAAATCATCACACGTATGTTCGTGAATTTCTTCAAATTAGGGCACGTACATGCTCACCAAAATGATAAAATAAAAGTATTAACTCCCAAAATTTTGCATGATCCAGGATGCATGCACGTTGGAGAGAGAGAGAGAGCATGAGGAAGTGGACCAAATGGTCGAATAGGACTCAAAAACTATGGCTATATTAAAACAATGCAGGTTGTGGAAATTCTTTCGTTCTCCATTCATGAGGGTGCAACCAATACTATTGAGTCACCTTATTGAGTATTGGAGCCTTGATGCAAAGGCCTTTATGCTAGAAGGATAATCCTTGACAGTCACCATCGAAGATATTTACTTCTTTATCGGTCTCTCTAGGAGGGGTGATCTGGTGAACTTGACAACCTTCCCTCCAGGGCCATATCACATAGCCCATTATGACAATATGTATTGTGGAGCCGACAAAGAAAAAATGGGATCTCAAGTACCCATTCAGAATATAGAGAATATTGTCTTGAGAGTGGTGCTTTACTTGATTGGGAATATTACTAGATCTGTTGCTCTGCATTAGGATTCTCTTGCTCAGATGCATTATGCAATGAAGTGTCTGTAGCCGGTGATATTCAATTGGAGCACTACGGTGCTCAACTATATGAAAATAAAGTTGAAAAAGTGTAAACTGAGAAAGAAGAAGAAATTTGGATTCAGGATAGTGCTTTGTGCATTCTTCTTTGAAAGAGTGTCGAGCATAAGCCCGTAGGAGAGCATACAAGGTCATGTAACCACCTATCCAAAATTGTGTAGATGGGTTTCGTTGATGCCTCACCAGGGAGCAGGGGGAGTATGAGAGTCATATGAGGATGAGTTATTCGATTGGTGGAGACATCATATTCCAACCATCAAGGATTATCCCTATGCAGGGATCAATTTCTTGAGAGACCCTGATATGATTATGCCCCCTAGTGCAACACACATAAATATAGGTATGTACTCTTATATTTTTTAATTTTTAAATTTATTTACGATAAAGAAAACATATTTTTGTTAATGTCACGATACTAACTCAAAAACTGTTATATACATATGTGGGACCATTGCGGCCAACATACCTTCCTCGGACCAAGTGTCATCTGAGAGAGAAGACCCAACCAAGAGGAGCCACAATAGTATACAGGCCATCGTCAGTAGAGGCTGAGAGAGTTACTTAGGCGGGTAGAGACGAACTTGACATCCCTCACTCGTAGCATGTCGATGGTAGAGATAGAGGATCTTCCACCATCTATGCGTCCTCACATAGTAGGAGTACCGAGGGCATGGGTCCATATATTCCGATGTTTGGCCTTTATTATAGTAGGGCCAATAGGCCTATATATTAAACTAGCACTGGACATCATGTGTGCTAGAGAACCCATTTTTGTATCTCTCTTATGTATTGAGGGCTTAATCCCAACGATATATACTTGACACTTCTGAGGCCTCTGGCCCACATTTTGTACTATGACATCATTTTTTGGACATGTTATATATACATATATTTTTTCCTTGTGGAGTAAATATCTTTGTACAAATATATTTACATGTGTGTTTATGTGTATGATTCTATATTTATGTATGTGAAATATGTCAATCTATAACTTGATTTGTCAATGTATCATTTAATTAATCAGATCACCTAGGAACATGAATATATGTAATATAATCAAAATAAAATTCCAAGAGATGTATCCTAAGGAATCATCGGTGAAGGGTGGGATAGTGGATGTGGTACACTACATTGAACTGTGACACAGCCAGTTGGGCATCTAAATGAACCCGAAGGTGAGAAATACCATGTGACAACTCATCAATTAGTAATAATATTGCAACACTATACTTAGAAACATTATTTCTTGCTTCTCCTAGAAAAACACCTCCAGAAGATACCAACTGACTAGCGGGTGTGAAGATTACCCAGCCTGCGGAAGAAAGACTTTGAGTGTGTCGGCTGGCACCATCCGTTAACCCAACATAAACCTCATATTCTCTTGACATCTGCCACAAAGTAGAAACAAAATAAACTACACTCCCATAAGAAAAAAAAGACATTTTAAAGTGTATAGATAAATATATACATCATTTAGAAGAAACCACACTAAGGTGACCAACCTAAGCATAATACTTCTTTAGATAAATCCCATTTATGGGCTTAGGAAGCATATTACCTTCAAAGTCAACCAATTCATAAGTTCCTTTTTCCAAAACTTTATTTATAATGAATGATCCAAACCACATGGGTTTAAACTTACCTTCCGCCAAGGAATATTTATATTGATCATAGACCAAGACAATATCACCTTCAGAGAAGACCCTATGGAGAACTGACCTCACTGACACTTGACGCGACATTTATGAGCCTCGTTAGCTAAGGCTGCATCCTGACGTTGTTCATTGAGATGCTTGATATAGATAAGATGCTCTTCAATTATAGTTGTATTGGGCAGTAGTTCTATTGTCAAATTGAGAGAAGGAATATGAAACTCTATAGGAAATACTGCCTCCATCTTGTAAATAGGTTGGAAAGGAGAGAAACCTGTAGCAGTGTTGATTGAAGTTCGATATTCCCAAAGTTCTTAATACAACATTAAATTCCAATTTGACTTGTCTGAATTGATTGTCCATTGGAGAATAGTCTTAAGAGACTTATTGACCACCTCCACTTGACCATTCTCTTGTGGATAATAGTGAAAAATGTTCTTGTTTAAACCCTATATTTGACGTTAAATCAATCATCATCTTATTTTGAAAGTGACTACCTTGGTCCGTGACAATCTCTTTTGGTATATTGAACCTAGAGACAATTTGGTTGAAAATGAAGAGTGTCGTCATTTCCCTGTCATTACTAAATGTTGGCATGGCTTCAACCCACTTGGTGAAGTAGTCTACTTCCACAATGATATAATGATGCCCCCTAGAATAAGTTGGGTTGTATGTAGTGAAATAAATTCCCCACTTAGTGAAGGGACTAACAACAATAATTGGAAACATAGGAGCAGGGTGTGCCCGCATCTTTCGAGAGAATATCTGACAAGGGTGACACTTCTTAACCACCTCTATACAATATTTCATTAATGAGGGCTATATGTATCCAAAACGAAGGATTTTTTGGGTTGTTTCCAACCCAAACAAGTGACCTCCACATGCTCTGATGTGGCAGTCATTTAGCACAAGCTCTACTTCCTCATGAGTCAAATGACGTGGGAGAATGCAGTCAAATACTCGATGATACGATGATAAGATAATTTCATGCTTGATGGCATATCCTTTGATGCTCATCACAAGAAGCAGAGGAAGGTCACTTCAGAGGATGAATATATACAAGTATATATCCATACCAAGGGTCAGAATATGGAATAAGGAAGAGATCCTCATTGATCAATGAATCTCTAGGAAAATCATTTCCAGTCTCAATTGGAAGTTCTAAAATTAACTCTACAAATACCAAAGATTTCTTATACCTCAGCGAAACAAAGTCTAAATCAAATTATTGAAGAATAACGATGCATATACTAATATTTATGTCGATGACCTATCGTGTCAACACATATTGAAAAGGATTAACGACGGCTACGACAATGGTCTTACATAGTAGAATATAATGACAAAACCTTTGGATAACGTGGACAGCTACCAAAGCTAGTTTCTCAACATGGGTATAGTTGAGTTCTCGTCTGACTAAGCCTCAACTAAGGTAGTAGTTAACATGTTCCTGGAGTGTGTCATCCTCCCGAACCAAGACCATACCGATAGTGGACTCTGTTGTAGCCAAGTATAACAAAAAACATTTTCCATAATCAGGAGAGCTAAGCAGAGGGGAAACTATCAGGGAACTTTTAAACAAGTCAAAAGAGCATTGAGTTGCTTCATCTCAAAATAATGGGACCCATTTCTTCAAAAGACACCTAAACCCTTTAGTTATTTTGACATAGTTAGCAATAAATCATCATAAGAAGTTAGCTTTCCCCTGGAGACTCTGAAGCTGGGGAAATATGCATAAGGGGGGGGGAATTGAAATATAGCCTCAACCTTAGGAGGGTCAACAATGATCCCTTTGGTGGACACATTAAAACCCAATAAATGTCCTGATGTAACACAAAAACTATAATTGTTTGTATTTAGGCGAATCCGGTAGTAGCGACACCTCTCAAAAATAAGTCAAAGATGAGCAGGATGATCATATTTCTTGCGAGAATGTGACGCAAGATCATCAAGATATACCTTGACTATATGTTTTATATCATGGAAGGAAAACGACATGGCCCGCTGGAAAGTAGCTCCAACATTTTTTAGGCCAAAATTAATTTTCTTATTTGCAAAAGTACCCCAAGGACATATGAAAGTAGTCTTATGTTGATCCTTGGGCCTGATTTGAATTTGATTTTACCCTGAGAAACCATCCATAAAATAAAAAAATTCATATCCCACACATTCATCTATAATATGATGAATGAATGGGGTAGGAGAGTTATCTTATAGGCATGCCTTATTTAGATTGTGAAAATCCATTCACACATGAATCGTACCTTATTTTTTATTGACAGGAACAGGGTTTGACACCCATTTCATCAATTGAACTGGGTATATGAAACCAACCCTAATTAATTTCTCTACCTCAACTTTCATGGTCATTTCCTTCTGAGGGTTGACCGGGAAAATCTTCTGTCAAACATGCTTAACATCAGGATAGGTTATAATCTCATTTTCGACAATATGAGGGTCAATGCCTAGAATTTCCTCATAAGACCAAGAAAAAACGTCGCGAAATTATTTAAATAACTAAGTATACACTTGAATCTCCTCGGGGGAACAATTATCTCTGATGAAGATGTTTTCAATGATGCCAAGGTTTTTGTAGATATCAATTAGAATCGTCTAAACTATACTCGCCATGTTTCCCTTAGCATATACTTCATGCATTGCCAAAGGGTTAATAGGACGAGTGACATATCCATTCATGGTCGTAGTAAACTCTCCTACTTCCACTCTCCTAAGCTTGGGTAAAAAGTATGATCTATGATGAAGATCATCCCAAGGTCTGTCCAAACCCATCATTACCTCTAAAATTGCCTCATAAAAGGGAAAGACTAATTCCAAAGGATCGTGCAAAGTAAGAGACTCTTGATCCCAAATAGGCTTTAGAACATGATCTATCTCTTGAGGAGGGGATGGATTATAGTTTTCCAAGGTTTGTTGAAAAATATTGTACACGACCTCAGTTGCGGATAGGGTCATAACCATTCTAGGATGCCCTACCACTTCCATCGAAGCCGATGGGGAAGATAAAGTCCATAGTGTAAATGTGTTGAACCTGCATAGAATAGATCTAGCTAGAAAATACTACACACATTTGCAGAGAGAAATTAAGAAAGAAGAAGCAAGATAGAAAGAATGGAATAATTCTCATTAACCATATTCCACACTCAATAGAGTGAATAATTTACAATATAGATAGGATAAATGAGTAACTAATGAGCCATAATGGTGGTCTAGATTGATCTAGACACACACCAACAGTTACAAGAGTAAATTGCCACCTTGTCTAGTCTCTCAGGCAGTTACAGGAGTGAACTGCCACCTAGCTGAGTTAACTAGTCAACTAGTATTCAGTTAACTGACTGAACAAAGAGTAGTGAATTGGTGATGATCCAAATTTTGCATGGTGACAAAACCAATGCAACATATAAACTCAACTCAACTAGTCAAACTGAAGTGTCAACTGAAAGAGAATATTCTCTAGGTGGAATATTCTCCCCTAAAATATAGGAGACTGGATAATGACTAATAAACAAGGAATAAACTTAGGAAAAATAAATCCTAGGTGTGTGTGAAGTAACTCCAACATCCCCCCCCGAACATCACTATGGTGAAAATAAAGAATGGGTCCTGGCTACGAGGCCATGTTAGGTACCCAAATATAAAAGATACACTGAACTAAATGAGGAAAGAGGGAAAACCTCATGGGAACAAAACCCCCCCTCAAATTACAATGTATAAAATAAAAATGATAAGGAACAAAAGACAGTTGCTAAGCAACCATGTCCTTCACTCCAAGAAGACCTCACAATTGTGCAAGTTTGTGCTCTTTGAATATTTTGTTGAAGATGTAGATGTCTGCACGGATATGATGAAGTATATGAATCATTGATATTTCCACACATTTCCACTTTATCTTCTTTTAATGAATAATATCCAAATAAATTTTGGATGAAGTTTTGAAAACCGTACGACCGTTTCCATAAAAATGCTAAAATTTTGTTGATTTTAAAATGATCATAACTTCACTTTCCGGACTCTTTTTTGGAAGTTTTTTTTTTTGAAATTGGATATTTTTCTGAGGGGATTTTAAATATAAAATTTGTTTCTATAAATTTTTCTCATAAAATATCATAATGGCATCTGATGTGCGCAGCTCCCTTTTTGTCTCCTGACATGCAAGCATGGTGCATGCAAAAGTGTCTGCATGTGAATCCTAAGATGCATGCCATATATTTTCCACATGAATTTCAGAAAATAAATCTGAAATGGAGTAGACATCATCTTCAATTATTGGAATAATAATTTCAGCAAATACTTTTGTAGAAGACTCTTCATAATAAGAGGCTTGATCTTTTGATGGCTTCTCTTCTGGCTCTATCTGTTCGACCTTCCACATGAAATATTCACAATATTATTTATTCCCAAATAGAACCTCCAATCTGGTCCATAATTCATTTGGATTTGATCCTTGTGATTCTTTATATACTTGATTGAAAAGTTCGGGAGAAACAGACATGCCGATACTTCCTATGGCCATATCTTGTCTATTGAGAAAATCATTTTTCTCATCGACAGAATTAGGATCTACTTCCATTGCCATAGTAATTTGGTACAAGTCTCTGCATCTAAGATGAAACATAATTTTTGGCTTCCATTCCAAATAGTTATGAGGTGTGAGGAGTATTTCCGATGAATAATCCATCTTTTTATTGTCTTCAATCTTTTGTACCTGCAAAAAATGATTTAGTGTAGCTTTTGTTTAGCAGTTTGTCGGCTCTGATACCATGTAAATGTGTTGAACCTGCATAGAATATATCTAGCTAGAAAATACTACACACATTTGTAGAGAGAAATTAAGAAAGAAGAAACAAGATAGAAAGAATGGAAGAATTATCATTAATTGTATTCCACACTCAAAAGAGTGAATAATTTACAATATAGATAGGATAAATGAGTAATTAATGAGCCATAGTGGTGGCCTATATTGATCTAGACACACACCAACAGTTACGAGAGTAAATTTCTACCTAGTCTAGTCTCTCAGGTAGTTACGGGATTGAACTACCACCTAGCTGAGTTAACTAGTCAACTAGTCTTCAATTAACTGACTGAACAAAGAGTAGTGAATTGGTGATGATCCCAATGTTGCATGGTGGCAAAACCAATGCAACATATAAATTCAACTCAACTAGTCAAACTGAAGTGTCAATTGAAAGAGAATATTCTCTAGGTGGAATATTCTCCCCTAAAATATAGGAGACTGGATAATGACTAATAAACAAGGAATAAACTTAGGAAAAATAAATCCTAGGTGTGTGTGAAGTAACTCCAACACATAGATCGTTAAAATAAGTCATTCGAAACAAAGCTACTTGGAAGATCACAGCCTTAGGCTGATCAGGCACAACTGAAATAAATGCAAGTTATCAATCATCGGGACTGTGGATGCCCCCGATGAATGGGTTAGAATGATATAAGGATGACTGATCAATGACTACTATCCTTCCTTCATGAGGAAAACATAGTACACAAAAATGGAGGATACAATCGTTGTCATTGCATAAGTCCAACTTCATCCCAACAAAAGGTTGTATTTGAGAGGTGCCTCGACTACTTTGACCTCGACACACATATTTTTTACCTCAAAATACACGGGGAAGGAGGGGATTATGCAATTTGATCGAAAGGAACGGTCATTGAATGCAGTTAACAACGTAGGAGACAAAGACAATCTGGGTTAACCAATATCCTTCTAGCATGCCAACATCGTAACACAAGTTGATGCACCCTCGTCTACCACCGTGCAGAAAATTTTTGTGTCAACGATTTCATGGCGTAAAACACTACTATCTGGAAGGCAACATGGTAAGGAAAATGAGGTTTTTTATTAGAAGGGTTAAAAATTATAGTTCCTAAGTTATATGGCTTAGTAGCACCCAAAGTAGATAGTAAAGCTTTCCTCTGTGAGGGGAAACTCTAGAGAACTTTCAGAGTAGACATCGCACAAGGGGTTTGCACAATATCTTCAACTACAAAACATTTCTAGGAAGCCCTTGCATTTGGATTATGAGAATATTTCTTAAATTCACCTTTGGGGATGCGAGTCGTTGTTTCTCCCATGGTCTTCTCAATATGAAGAGGAGGCATTGGGTTGGAAGCTTCTTTAATTCTCTCAACAGATTCAGGAATTTCGTAATCATGAGCCCTAGTATGAATATGAGCATCTGATCTCATCATGTATACATTTGTGGCTTCGATATTTGTATTAAGCATGGGGGCACCCTAATTTCCCCTAGGTGCGATTGTGGATGAGGAAGCTTGTGCCAAATTATGCCCTTGAGAAAAAGTGTTAGTTAACATAGTACGTTGTTATTGTGCCAACTAGTCATCTGTGCAAAGTTACATGGAAACTTGACCTTTTTCTTCTTGTTTTTTCCCTCACCAGCATTGTTAGCAACCTTTTTAACATTACCCTTTTTTCCTTTACCCTTTATTTCCCCCTCAGACTGTTGTTTCTTGTTGGGGGTTGCTGTTTGCACACTATGTACTTCTGACCTGTGGGTAGCAAAGGAAGTCATACTAGAAGTTTGGCTGGACATAGTTTCTTGTAGCAAAAATTATTGCCTTTGGTTGGAAAAATGATCTATGGGCTTGTTTTGTGCTAAGCCTACAATACCATCAGCATGAGGCCCAAAGTTTGGTTTGGTCAAGTGAAAGGTTGACGCGGTGCATCAGGAAGAATCTTTTACAACATGCCATATTGAAAATAAATCAATTCTAGTTGTTGAGCCATCATTATAGACTCTTCCTTAGAAGACACTGATCCAGGTGGATATTGGTGGCCACCCACCTTTTCCATCTAGCTCAAAACAGTTTTCTAGCAATTTACTATTTTTAGCAGTTTTAACTTCTGGGGCCATTTTGAGGGCCTAAATGAAGGTTTTTTTAGGATCAAGCTTCTCAATCATAGGCAAAAAAATTATTGATTCCCCAAAATGAATCTCCTCAACTATACCTTTCCAACGGTCTATCATACGCCTAAAACAAATATCGTATGCAAAAGTTACGACCCCGGGAAGTTGATGTACTAACTTATCCAGACGGGGCTCACATGACTTTTGGCGCTTCATCTCCTAGGATTAGGTTTTTGGATGTCTATGGTTTTTGGAATTCCTGTTTATTGTAATAATTCCTTTAGAGCCTCATTGTAATGATCTTCTTGTGAATGAGTGCAACCGTCACATCTCTTCTCAGAGATAAGCTGCCACCATTCCAGCAAGCTTGTTTCCGCTGCATTTTACAGTTTCAGCTTATTTCATTAATGAATAGAAAACAATATTTACTGTATCTCCATTATTTTGTGTTAAGCACCTGTTAATAATATTTAGTCATTTCGTTCTTCACATAAAATCTGTATCAGTGGTATCAGAGTGGTCTACTCCTTGTCGTCTTAATGCATGTCCCCAACAAGGTCGGAGTACAAAGAGTTGGGTCTCAAGCTTGTTTCTCTTGAGGACAAAATCTATCGCATGCCCAAGTGACCTCTCATGGTAGGAGAAAATAAATATGATGGGACAGGATATACTTTCAAGTTGTTGATTGAGGAAGCCCTCACACAACAAAGGAACAAGATGATGGATAGTTTTGCGCAATTCCTTCGACGACTACCAACAGGCGATGCATCTTCTTCGAGCGGAGGTGCCGCTCCCTTCAAGGTACAAATAAACTTCGATATTCCTATATTTGAAGGCCATATAGACGCAGATGCTATAGACAATGGTTGAATCTACTAGAAGGGTATTTTTCTATCCATAACTTTTTGAATAGAGAAAAGATTACTTTTGCGCTCCTCAAAGTCATTCCCCATGTCAAAGATTGGTGGGAAACGTTTTGTGACAAAAAGGAAACAAAGGAACCCTCATTATTTACAGTCATGACCACCTGGTGTTACACATTATTTTTGTCATCCCTATGACTATCAATGATTTAAACCTATTTGTTTCCTTAAGAGGGGTCAGTGGCCTGAGTTCCTGAAGAAAGAACGGAGAAGAAATTTTCCTGAGAAAAGAAGTTGCATTCTCCTTTGTAAAAACCCTATTAAAGAGGATGTTCGTAGGTTGCTATATAGGCACAGTGTGAAAATTCCCGATTTTTGTAGGCTGCACCATAGCTAGGCCACGAAGTGTTCGCAGGTTGCTATATAGGCAGGGTGCGAGAATGCTCATAGGTGGGAAAAACGAACATCTTCTCGATGTTTCTAGAAGGAGAAACTTCCATGGTGAGGTGGCATCTGAATGGTTTGGATCTGACTCACTTTCATGATTTAGTGGGATCATCCTATCCTTACCTTATCCTCTTCAACTTATAAAAGGAGAGGAGCTCTCATGGAGAAAGTTAGCTTTTGGGATTATCTTGGAATGTATTGAGCTTTGGAGATTGTTAGCTTGGCTAGATGAGCCATTTTGTCAAGATAGATTGTGAATATTATTAGATCTATGCTCTCATAATTCTTGGAGTGGAAGTGTGTGGGGAACAAAGAACAATTGGAAGGGACCTTACAACATCAAGGCCATGGTTGTAATCTCTCTTTCACATTTAATATGATTCTTTCCTATAAATCTTGTTGTGTTTTATTGTATGATTCCTTGATCACATACATAGGTTTATATTGAGTTTATTCTATTACTATCACTTTGGTTGGTTGCATTCTTTTGCAAGATCATCATTGTATGAGTGTTGGAATGGAGCTAGGATGGCGATAGCGAGAGGAAGCAATGTTTAAATGGTATTTCACCTATCCCTCTTTTGTTAGTAAATTCAATATTTAAAACTTAAGGAAAACGTCATGTTCTGGTGTGTTTTGTTCTAGATCTAGGTGGATCTAGGGAGATCAGTTACTGTCTGCACCTATCGATTTATCCAATAACACCTAGGAATCCTTCAGGGATTCTATTAAGGAACAATACTACACTGTCGGAAGTTATGATGACTTGTATACCAAATGGACCACACTGCGGCAAGAAAGAGACCAAGGAGTGCAAGATTTCACAAATATATTCCATACCTTGCGAACCAAGATGGTATCAAAGATTCAGAGTGACATATGGTGCTCAAGTATCATGGCGCTATGCATAGATACATCCAGACCGAAATGGAATTTCTGGACATCTCATCCTTGCGCAGCCTACCAATATGCCGTCAAAATTGAGCAGAAGCTCAAACAAAATACGCGAAAATTTGGGCCAGGGAACCCCTCACAACAAAATCTAGGAAAAGGTGGCCCCAACCCATAGAACAAAGGCCAGAGAAAATATGGATAGTATCAGGACAAGCAGTCCAAGATACAAGCAAATAAGGACACCAGAAAGACAAAGAAAGATACCGGGAAGCGGTGCGACTTCCATAAGAGACCTTGTCATAACACTGTTGACTACCACTCAAAGCAGTCACTGGTGGCTGAAGTGAAAGCCTCTAAATCAAATATGGGTTCTGATTCTGTGCCATAATGAGAAAGGGGAAGACAAATCATTGACACAGAACCCAGTGCCACCGTTGCTACCACGAAGCTCCAACCTAGTGAACCAAACAAGTAAGAAGAAGGAGAATGCCTCTTCCATTCACAGATGTGGGTAAAAGGCACCCCACTACACTTCATCGTTGATAGCGGTAGCAAGAAGAACCTCATCTCATTAGAGGTCGCCAAGAGGTTGGCCCTGTTGACAATGCCGCACCCACAAACCTACACCATTAGATGGCTCCGCCAAGGAAGCAATCTCCACGTCAACCAACAGTGTCGACTATCATACGACATCAAGCCCTTCAATGACGAGGTATTGTGTGATGTTACTCCTCTCGAAGTTTGTGATGTTATTTTGGGCCAACCTTATTTATGGAAACATCATGTTTTACCTAAGTCTAGGCCTCGTAGTGTTATTATTACTTTGAATAGGAAATTGTACAGGATACTTGAGGAGTCCCACCTAGTGCTATTTCCTTGATTTCTGCTAAGCAATGTAGGAATTTCATCTCTTAGATGGGGAATTTTGTCTTCTTCGTGATTCACTCTCAGAATAAGCGAAATATCATAGCCACATCTAGGGTCTCTGCGACTAACCTCTTCTCCTCACCTATAGGGGTACCTCTGCACTGCCAGGTCAAGCACCCCATCAATATGACCCCCGACACATCGCTACCCAATGGGTCATTCTATCTCCATTCTCTGTTAGAGAATGAGGAGATGAAGAGACAGATGCAAGAACTACTCCACAAGGGGCACATATGTCCCAGCTCATCACATTGTGGGAGCCCAATCGTGCTGGTACAGAAGAAAGATGGAACTTGGTGACTCTGCATTGATTACTAGGCTCTGAATAAAATCACAGTCAGAAACTAGTACCTGACTCATCGAATCAATGACCTCCTTGATCAACTCACAGGGGCCAAATACTTCAGTAAGATTGATCTGAAGTCTGGATACCACTAGGTCTCGATAGAACAGCCAGATGTATGGAAAACATCTTTCAATTCAAAGGAAGGCCTTTTTGAATGGTTGGTCATGCCCTTTGGTTTGACAAATGCTCCAGCCACTTTCATGAGGATGATGGACAATATCCTGTGATCATTCACCAATACTTTGTAGTGGTGTATCTGGATGACATTCTCATTTACAACATGACTTGGGCCAAACACTTGCATCATATTCAATAGGTATTGCACACCCTACGACAACACAAGCTATATGCCAACTTGGAAAAATGTTCTTTTGGCATGGACAGGGTCCATTACTTGGGCTACATCGTTGATCAACATGGCGTATATGTGGATCCAACCAAGACCTAATTCATCCGTGATTGGCCAGCCCCAACCACACTCACTAAGCTTCAGAGCTTCTTGGGCCTTGCCAATTTCTGCCACAGGTTCGTGTTTGGATTCTCCCATATTGCATGGGCCCTCAACCAAATAACTAGGGGTGGTGGTAAGGAAAAATTTGCATGGGGTTGGTCCCAAAAACAAGTGTTTGATGATTTGAAGAAACACTTGTGCTTAGCGCTAGTAATTTCACTACCAAACCTGCATAATCCTTTTGAGATCGAGATAGATGCTTCAGACTATGCAGTGGACATCGCTCTCACTCAGCATTGCCACCCCGTGGCCTATCATAGTGAGACACTATCAGATGCTTTCCGTAAGTACCCTACTTATGACAAAGAAATGTACTACATTGTGAAAGCTTGCTGCCAATGGAGACATTACATTCTTGGGAAGGAGACAATCATCCACACTGATCATAATCCACCATAGTTCATGTAGACACAAGGAAAATTGCAGAATGATCACCATCAAAATTAGTCCACATACTTGCAGCAATTCCACCTCAACATCAAGTATAAAATATGAAGCACCAATCACGTCATTGATTGCCTCAGTAGACCGCAAGTCGCAGCACTCACCACGGTGCTAAAATATTGTGACCATGAGACCTCTGGATGGCCCCAACTCTATGAGACAGACTCGAACTTCACCACCACCTACCAAATGTTGAGTGCAAACACAGTTGTCAATAATTTCCATCTTCAGGATGGGTTGTTGTGTCATCTGGGCCATATTTGTGTCCCATCAAGCGAGTGAGTGAAGATGATATGGGAATCCCAATACAGTCGGTTGGCAGGACACTTCGGCATCTAAAAGACAGTGTTGATGCAACAAAAACATTTCTACTGGCCAAAACTTTGATAGGAGGTCAACAAGTATATCAGGTCATGCACTGCCTATGCTATTGCCAAACTGACCACTAAGAAACAGGGCATGTACACCCCTCTTCCTACTCCTAAAAATCCATGATAATCCATCTCAATGGACTACATGTCGTGGCTCGCGTCAACCAAGCAGGGAAATGACTGTGTTTTTGTGGTTGTTGATTGCTTTTCTAAGATGGAAATTATGGTTTCCTGCAAGAAGAACATCACAGCAGAGGCCACTGCCAAGATATTCTTTGAACGAGTCTGGGTACATTTTGAAATTCCACAAACCTTTGTATCATATTGGGATAGTAAATTTCTCATCACATTCTGGTCGAGCCTCTGGTCACTGCTGGACACCAAGCTCACCAAATCCACAACCTTCCACCCCTAGACAGATGGCCACACCAAGTTTGTAAATCGAATGATTGTGCATATCCTTCACATGAATAATTCAAAGCACCCTTCCACATGGGATGAGAGCCTTCCCTATGTCCAACATAGCTACAATTGAGCCCTGCATATCTCAATCGACCACAACCCCTTTCAGGTGGGGTTGGGATTCCAACCATTGGGTCCCATAGATGTTTCACTTCCCCTTGTGGTCACCTTGACCGAATCATATCCTGCTCCAACTGAAGATGACAAAGCCATCCGGTTCCTTGAACAGATCCAACACATCTACCAATAGGTTCAAGATATCCTACAGAATTCCAATGACAAGTAAAAGCAACGCCATGATCAACATTAGGTGCCACATAAGTTTCAGGTGGGCGAAAAAGTTTGGTTTCACTTGCAGAAACAACACCTTACAGGACCCCATCTGAAGGTTCGCCCACTCCATTATGGGTCGTAAACCATCACCAAGGCCATGGGGTATAATTATTTTGAGCTCAACATTCCTCCTTTCCTTGTTCTGCACCCAGTGTTCAACGTGGATCTCCTTCGCCCTTATTTCCCACAATTATTAAACACCTCAGATGTAAAAAAACAACTAACACAAACAAAGATCAACCCTGATTGCATAAAAAATGCATCCAGTGATCATATTGTGAACACACAGATCAAGGGAACTCAACAACAAAGGATCCAACTTTATCGAGTCATCAAAGAAGGGCAGGTCCTGCACCAAGGCAAGTGGCTCACCCGGGGCCAAATTCAGCAGAAATTTCCTCATCTGATGGGGGAAATAAATGCAATGGAGACCTTTTCTTCCTAAGGAGGGAGGATTGATCCAGGTGGATATCGGTGGCCACCCATCTTGTCCAACTGGCTCAAAACAGTTTTCTGACAACTTTGGCAATTTACTATTTTTAGCAGTTTTAACTTTCAAGGCCATTTTGAAGGCCTAAATGAAGGTTTTTCGGGATATATATTATAAATTATATATATAAACATTATTGAGCCCTCAAAATGAATCTCCTTGATGATACCTTTCCAACGGGCTATGATACACCTAAAATGGAGATCGTATTCAAAAGTTATGACCCCGTGAAGTTGATGTACTAACTTACCCAGATAGGGCCCACATGACTTTTGGTGCTTCATCTCCTAGGGTTAGGTTTTTGGATGTCTAGGTTTTTTGCATTCCTGTTTATTGTAAAAATTCATTCAGAGCCTCATTTTAATGATCTTCTTGCGAATGAGCGCATCCGTCACATCTCTTCTCAGAGATAAGCCGCCACCATTCCAACAAGCTTGTTTCTGCTGCATTTTACAGTTTCAACTTATTTACTTATTGAATATAAAATCGGTTTTACTGTATCTCCATTATTTTGTGTTAAGCACCTGTTAATAATCTGTAGTCATTTATTTCTTCTCATAAAATCCAGATCAAACACTCCAGAAGTTGTGACGTCTTTGGAGATAAAAGGAACCAAAGACTTGAGGAACCACTCGAGAAAAAACATAAGAGGGACCTTTATTTTAATCAAGCACTTTCGTCGATGCCATTTGGATATATGATCATAGATATGGATGACCTTATTCTGCTCAAAATTTTCTAGCAACTATGTTTCAACATTGTATCTCATCGGTAGATGAAAATGTTTCAAGAAAACCATCACCATATCATTAAAGTAAGAGTACTTCGAGCCATCAAGCTCAATATAACATTTCGTAGCACCCCCTATGAGAGTGCATTGAAACAATTGCAAATTGATAGAGTCATCATTCAATGATTTGAAGGAGCACCACAATTGAAACGTTGTAACATGATTGCCCAAATATTTTCCAATCTTGCCTTCAAATTTTGGTATATCTGAGGGCAACTTAGTCAACATAGGAGGCCAATGTGGATCATGAAAAATACGATCATTTAATGACCTTGAAAATTTTGGCAGATGAAGAGTTTCTAGAAAGGGTAAACCTGGGATGTGGTATATTTAAAGGAAAATACGGGCTTGTATTTTTCTTGGCACCAGGTTGTCAGTAAATTTTTTCCTGGTGACCAGGGCTCTGGTAAAATCTAGGGTTTCCTTGGACAGTGTAAGGGGCCTATGTACTAGTCTGCATCGTCAACGAATTCTAATAATTTGATGGCATACCCTGAGTGGGGATTTCTCCTTGCATGGTATTCTAAAAGCCTTGGTTGAGGATTCCCCCAGCCGATCCCCCTGGCATAGTAATTGAACCTTGCCTAGGATTCCACTGAACATGGGAGGGGTTTCCCCCAATCAACATCCCTTGTAGGGGTATATAACCCTATGAGGGATTTCCAATACCTTGAGAGGACATGTCTCCTATCATCATTCTTGATGAATTAACAAATCCTTGCATGGGGTTAGGTTGATTGAGAAAGGGATTTACCCTTGACGAAAATACGGACAACGAGAAAGCATTGTTCCAAAAAGAACCAAATAAAAAGAATGAAATGGAACCAATTGAAGTAATCAAGTAGTGAGGCCCTTCAATATCTCCACTAAACAAAATTGAATTGGTACTAAACCCTGATGAGTGTTGAAAATCACCACCGAGCGAGGGGGATGGAGGAGGGATATGACCCCCATTGTAAGGGATTGTATTGTACAGATTATAAATGATCCTAAGGGATCCTTGCAAGGGATCATTAGAAATCCCTCCCCCCTGACCAATGGTCTATAAATTAGAGTAGGTTAAAGTAGATATTGTGTCAAAACATGACATCCCATATGTCAAAGGAGCGCTAGATGTATTATGTATGGTAGAAATATGAACAGTGGTCAAATTCGTGGTAGAGACTGTTCAACTGATAGAAGTGGTAGGTGTCTAACTAGAGGTATTCCTTGTAGGTGAAGGTGGGGGAGGGGGCATCACACCCCCTCCACCTGCGACCAAGATGAGAGTATGAGGACTCCCAATAGAAGTAGCATTATTCACTTCCATATCCAATCCCCTAACGAGATGATGATCATGAGTATTCACCTCAGGAAAGACTATCTGAACAAGGATTGGCATTGAAAGATGAATGATCGAAGGGTTTGCGAGCCTGAAGCCTTCAACTTCAAGGTTGGAAACACTAGTCTCCTCCGATGAAAGAATTTATTGTCTAGGAACAAGATCAGGCACAATTTCTTGTGGCCCGATAACTACGAAAGAACCTTTTTGATCTAACCTTTGCCTCATCGGTGGTGATGGTGGTTCCAAAGTTACTAGCAGAAGGCCCTGGAGCCTATGTGAATGACGAAGTTGTTGATCTTCCACTTTGTGAAATGGTCAACCGACACTTTAAGGTAAATATATGGATAAGCACAGATCACACATTACAAAGTCCCTAAAGATAAATTAAGAAATCGAGAGAATGGAAGGAAGAACAATTACACCAACCAACACTAGAGAAACTTACCGGTGCAAGTGTAACTCAAACATGGAAACACTCTCTGAGTATACTCTGTGAAGCATGGTCTGACGTCTGTCCTAGGTACCATGGTATACCCCCACAGTCACCTGTGTGAGTCCCTATAAAAGGAAACTAGGCTTCCATCTTCCAGTCAATCACCAGGCGGGTACAACCGATAGTCGGGCTAATTGTATGAGGAAGATATTTATGTCTGAAGCCTTTCAAGAGTACCTAAAACAAATGGTCTGGAAGCCAACTGAATATCCAGAACAGATTCGAGGTCCATAAATCTCTATATTCAAATTTAGTCAGAAAAATACCAATAATGACCCTCAAATATGATCCCCACTATGCTTGGTCTAGCTTCAGAGAGGCTATCTCCTCTACCTTTGATTGTACAACCTTGTGTTTAGCCCCTGTGTTAGAGGGGGGTCCTGGAAAATTTTTACGACACTGGAATTCAACATTCCCTATATCAAACTCTTAATTTTTTTTAAGTAGCCTTGAAGAGCTTCCTCTCCACACCTAATCTAAGGCCCTAAAGCTTAGTCTAATTGGTGTACCCTATAAACAAAAAAGTCTAATTGATTTTAACATTAAGCGTTAATTTTAGTGGTGTGATTACTCAAGGGTGTGGTAGTGAAACTCGTGGTGTTCTTTGAGAGACGAAAGAGAAGAGTTAATGAGATCTTAGAACATTGTGCTTTAAATGAAAATGAAATCAAAGTATGCCTACAAATGAATATCTATCTCTTTTAACTTTCAAAGTGAAAAATTTTCAAAATGAAAACCAAGATCCTAGTATGCAATCTATCCTAGAATTCTTTTTTGTTCCAAATGCACTACAACTACTTAAACTTTCAAGGAAGAAGAAAATAAGGAAATTTGGTTTGAGAACTCTTTTCTTTTATAAACACATCCAAAGCTACTATAACCAAACAAACATGCAAATGCAATTAAGAAACTATTTTTTTTTTTTACTTTTTTATATGCTTGTGAAATGAAAATAACAAACAACTGTATAGTATTTTCTTTTCAAATCATACCAAGAAGGAAGGAGAACACACAAGAGACTGAATCAGGGCCTAATCCACTGCCATAAAGAATGGATTCACCAGAATCCAAAGGAGAACCTAAAGCTTAAATGTACACCTTCAACCTTGAAAAAAGACAGAAAGAGACAAAGAAAACTAAAAAACATGATTTCTTTACACCTTCATAGACAATATGAGATTTATATCTCAATCAACAATAGTTTATAGAGGTATTTGGTACTCAGGAGGACCTGAGAGACCAAAGGTTTCTTGGAAGATTTTTTTTTTTTTTTTAATTTTCAAAATAACAGGTACGCGTGTTGTACACAGATAAACTATGGATGTACGCATGTTGCGGTAACTCAGAGAATGTATGTACACATGATGGGTATAGAATAGGATGCCTATACTATTGAACCAAATCAAAAAAAAAATAAAGTTGATAGTGATCATCTTGATTAGGAAAAATGGAAACACCTGGAAGGTGACCAAAGAATCTTATAGACTCAGAAAGAACAAAAAACAACAGGAATTCAAACAAAAAAGAATCTCCTAACAAGACCATAGAGAGACTCCCCATTGAATTCATTAATTATGCTATGGGGACGAATCCCCCTAATATCAGTCAAGTGACTAGGTAGAGCCTTGACACCTTAAAAGACATAAATGCTTCTCTTTTACCCAAATCCAAGAAGACATAATAATAATTGAGGGAGGGGAGAGAAGATCGAAATGTGTACCTTAATTCCTTCCATATGTCATAGATCCCTTCCTGTTGTTGTCTATTACAAAATTGCAGGCCTCCTCCCAAATATGGCTTGAAACAACTTCACAGAACAAACTATAACAACATATGCATAATTGTCAATATCGTCCAAAGGGTTAGTGTTGGTTGTGGAGCCTGATTATCTTCCTGATTTAGAGGTCCTTGCTTTCAGCCGTGTTTATACCCCATGAAGTATTTCCACCCCAGAAGTATGTACACTCTTCCACGCGGGGGAGTGCAGAGGGGGGGTACCCGCTCTGCGGGGTCCGGGGGCAAGCGAGCCCCCGAAGCAAAAATTGCCTTATAAAAGTATTTTGTAATTTCATTGTAAATCTGGACCGTTCATTATAAGGTCGCAGATCTAAAGGTAGAGATTATGTTAGGGTTTTTTTCCCTAGAAGGCAACCCTCTTTTATGAGGGAAATGTATTGCGGCTAGGTACGAGGGTGAATATTGTATTCTGAGAGAGGAGACTGTGAGAGAAAGAAGAGGAAGTTACAGTGGGTTTTGTTGTAGGTTGTATACCTTCATTTGTTGGATAATAATAAAGGAAGGACCTGACAATTTCTCTGGTGGACGTAGCCCACACTGGGTGAACCACGTAAATTTGTGTCTCTTATATTGTGTGTCTTCTGTGTTTTTGTTTCTGCATTTGTTTTATTTTATTGCTCCGCGGTCCTATTTTTCTAACAACTGGTATCAGAGCGTAAGGTAACTCGCAAGAAAAGAGGGTTCCTGGTTCGAGTGGGAGCA
>JZKD02S1929617.1:626781-643560 GCA_000966675.3 Picea glauca
CCTCTGCACTCCCCCGCGTGGAAGAGTGTACATACTTCTAGGGTGTAAATACTTCATGGGGTATAAACACGGCTGAAAGCAAGGACCTCTGAATCAGTAAGATAATCAGGCTCCACAACCAACATTCCCCTCTCTTTCTTTCTACCCTTCTCTCAATATTTCTCTATCTCTTCCCCCTCTTCCACCTTTTCATTCTCTACCTCTCTCTCTCTCTCTCTCTCTCTAGCCCACTTTATCTCTCCCATATCTGTCCACCTTCTCTCTCTCTCTCTCCCCCACTTTATCTCTCCCATATCTATCCACCTTCTCTCTCTCTCTCTCTCTCTCTCTCTCTCTCTCTCTCTCTCTCCTTCCTTTTCTTTGTCTCTCTCTATGTGTCCTACCTCCCCCCACTCTCTCCCTTAGTCTCTCTCTCTCTTCCCCCATACCTCTTTATTAGGGAGCAAAGGAGAGATAGTGAGTGAATGATAGATGGATAGTGAGAGGGAGAGAGAGTGAGGGGGTAAATATTGTATATACAATCTATTTTGGAAGCAGATAAAGTGAAGAAGTACTTGTAGTGGCTACTAGATTAGGGAGTAATTTGACCAAGAAATTCACATTGTGGGTCACCTATAATCATAGTACCCATGAAGGATGGGACTTGGTGAATGTGTATTGAATGAAGAGTTTAAACAAAATCTCACTCAAGATTCATTGCCCTCTACCCAAGATTGATGATTTGTTAGACCGTTTGAAGCATTCCAAGTACTTCACAAATTTTCATCTCAATTTGGGATACCACCAGGTATGTGTTAAATAATAAGATGCCCAAAATATGGCCTTCAAGAAAGGGAAAGGTCTATATGAATGGTTGGTTGTTCCATTGGTTTATGTAATGCACTAGTTACATTTATGTGTTTTATGAATGATGTGTTTCATCCTTATTTAGATTCATTTGTAATAGTTTATTTGGATGCCATATTAGTATCATAGTAGTTTTCTTTTGGGTTATTTGTGGAAACTTAAAGGATCCATGAATTGGTTTAAGAAGGAAGGCATTGAACCTTAGCCATGGTAGATGTGTCTATTCATAAAAATCCTCAAGATGAGACAAAAGAGATATTTTCAAGGTTCGAAGAGAAAGTTTTTTATATCTCTCACAACATGGCCCTCCAAATGAAGGCTATAGAAAACAAGTTTATAAATTTTAGGGATTTCGGTGGATCTAACTTAGAAGCTCGATTTGATGGGAAACCAGGTGATAGTGAAGATCCATAAAAGGAGTCAAGAAAATATCCCAAAAAATAGAAACCAAGTTCCAATACCATCACTCCTTCACAATCTCTATTCAAAAGGGAAGTGAGAGTGGGAATCAATCATAGATAGAGGGTGAGGCATATGGTCTATTCTCTTTTGTTTAGTTATGAAAATGAAAATACGAAAAAGGGGTACTCTGACATTCACTATGGAGTTTCCTTTGACACTATGGCTTGAAAATGGCTACTACATAATATTTTCCTTCTCTATTATGCTCTCAAACCCAATCCTAGATGTTATGCTCAACTATGGATAAAGTACAATTCTAAAGAATGGAACCCATTTATACTCCTAGTGATATATAAACTGTTGTGGATATTCCATTGGAACAATTCATCAAAATAGATCTTATAATATTTAGAAATCTTAAATTATGCAGTTTATTTCCTTAGATCCTAGATTAATGGTCATTAGCTTATTGCTCAAATTTATGAAAATATATGAAATATGAAAAAATAAAAGAACAAGCAAAAGAACATGTCCATCCACACAAATGAACATAATATATATCCTGGGAAACCCAATACAAGATAAAACCCAGCTAGAAGGTGAGGCCTATGTTCTACTCGCTTTTCTTCAGTTATGAAAATGAAAATACAAAGAAAGGGGCACTCACTATGGAGTTTCCTTTGAAACTGGTGCCTAAATTGATGCTACAACCTTTTGGACAAGGTATGGTCATTATTAATTTGTGGTGGTTCCATTTGGGTTGACAAATATGATAGCTACTTTTATGTGTTTAATTAATGGAGTGTTCATAGATTACTTGGACAAATTTGTCATTGTATTCTTGGATGATATTTTTATCTATTCCAAGATAGAGCAAGAGCATGATAAGCATTTGAGGATGTTGTTGCAAATGTTGAGAGAATACTAATTGTATTCCAAGATGAGAAAGTGAACCTTTTATCAAAACTAGATCCATTATTTGGGCCACATTGTCTCAGAGGATGGCATAACAATGAATCCAAAAAATATTGAAGAAATCAGAAGTTGGCCAACACCAAAGAATATTTCAGAAGTTTGATCATTTGTGGGTCTAGTTGGTTACTATAGAATATTCATTGTAGGTTTCTCCAATATTACACACCCAATCAATTCTTTGAAAAAGAAAGGAATAAAATTTGAATGAAATAGCAAGTGTGAAGAGAACTTCCAACACTTGAAAGATTTATTAACCAATGCACATGTTTTAAAGATTGCAGATCAAGATGATGATTTTGTTGTGTGTGGTGATACTGATAGGGGGTGAATTGGTATCAAGTACAATTTTAAACACTTTTTCAACTTATACTTCAATCAGATTATATATTCAATTTATATCTAATGAGAAATGAGTAATATCCAATGAACAATAAAGAATAGTAGAAGAGATACACCAATACACCATGCACCATATATGAGAGGTAATCATAAGTTATTATTCAAGGGAAGTAATGAATACCAAGAGAAGATACCTCTTTCAAGTTCAAAGGAGGGTCAAACCTCTAATCAAGGGAAGCTATAGCTTCCAAGTTCAAGGGGGGGTTAAACCTCCAAACAATTCCTTCAAGGGAAGCTACCACTTCCAATTTCAAGGGAGGGTTAAACCCTCTATTCTCGCCCCTTCCTTCCACCCATGAATATATAAGAGATAATAAAAACTTTATATCAAAATATCACCATCAACAAAATATAACCATTACATAGAAACTTGAACCAAATATCACCAAGATGTGCCTTCCTTAGAACTTCCTCAAGCCTTTTATCATGTACTCTACTTGTCCTCTTATCATCCCGTGTATGTACCCTACCTTTCTTCTTATCAGCCCATGTATGTATGCTACCTTTCCTCTTATCAACCCACATACACCCTCATAAAACTAGGGTTCCTACAATTCTGAAACTTCTGGGGCACCTTAGACTTGCTTCATGCTGAAATCCACACATACTCCTAGCACAAGTGCAAACCCACTTATGATAGCTCCATCACACTTGCTTGGATAATTCAAATGAAGGATATTCAATGTGTATTTATACTCTTTATGACACTTACTTTTGACATCAGGGTTGACCTATCACTTTATTTTTTTATAATTCTTTTCTTTAATTATCTTCAGGGCCGACCTATAAATTCACATGTTCATCTTCAAAAAATCATTTCTCCTCAACCACGAGGATCCATGTGACATGCCACCTACCACCAGAAATGACATGACATATACTATCCATTCATGGGTGTTGTATCTGCATGTGTAGTGTCCTTCATGTCCAAATAGCTTCATAAACTTTGGGGTCTGAAACCAATGACTAGGGTTGACATCAATGAGAATAACCAATCTTCCAACAATACCCCCCTTTGGAATTGATGGCAACACTCATGCTCCCCTTGTCATCGTGCTCCTAGTTTCTCTCCCCTTTTGACATCAATGGAAAAGGGTGGGACTTCTCCCCTTGATTTCAATGATGAAAGGTAACTCTCTTCTTTGGGGATTCTCCCCCTAAACATATGGTGCTTAGTAATACTTTAGTTTTCTAGTCTCTTTCTTCCTTGGAGCTCTTCCATGGGTCTAGGATGTATATGTTACTTGGTCTTCTTGTTGCGGTTGCAACCAATATTCTTGAATATTTTTCTCTGATTTTTCATCTTCGGTGTATCATCCCCAACCATGTGATGGGATATACCACTTAAATTTCAAACTCTGATACGAATTTAAATTATAAAAATAATCCACAATTTTATAGATTCATACAAAAAAATAACAGAAATACACATGCAACTTACACAGGGAAAAACCATGAAAACAAATGATAAATATTAACGCGGTACATGAATTAACACAAATTGACACTTATCTTTTATTAAAATAACACCAACTGTGTGAAGACCTTCCATGTGCCTCCCAGCCTTATATTGCACTGCTCATAGCTCTCAGAAGTGGGTCACCCCCAAGATAGTACTAAACCCCATCTAGGTAAAGGATTCCTAACCCAGATAAGGTATCTTAGACAATAGGAAAACTCAGTCATAGGTGCCAACTCAAACTCACAACCTACAGTCCCTCATTCCCCACATGCTTGTACCACCCCAGGAAGTGTTACCCTTCTTTGTTCAACAATCACTTGGCTGCACCACTTCCATTTTGGGGATTCAACAACATCCCAGATAAAAATTCTTAGATCCCTATAGCTGAAGTTTGGCACCTTCAGGACTCAATTCCCAACAATTGTCTCACCTAGATTCAATGCTAACGGGGCTGGAAAATCGCCCGTTCAACATCCTACGGGGCTGGAAACTCACCTGTTCAACATCCCGCGGGGCTGGAAACTCACCTCTTCAACATTCCACAGGCTTGGCAACCCACTTCTTCATTCCAACTCTTAGCTAACTAGGGTACATATACAATGACATTAATAGGAAGGTATGGAGGACAGTTGAATGAGTGAGTGAATGATTATGGAATGATATATAAATGAACTAAGTCCAAACTATATGTATGCATGTTCCCAACTTGACACTTGTCATGTTGAGAACTACCTTGGGCCCCCTTGTCCCCATCCTTAGAACTTAGGATAAAATAATTATCCATACTTCATTCTTTAAGGAATATTAATATAATATTCCTTTGGGCTTAATACCCCTAGAATATCCCCTTATCCTTAACTTTTAGCCCCCCTTTCCCTATCTAGTGGAGTTTATCCCCCCATACTCTTTTACATAGTTGGTCTGCAACAACGATGTGTTTTCATTAATATTTGCATGTGATTACATATTACAATGATGGCTCACTGGCACCCCAAGGTGACACACTTGGGCATATATACCCCAAGGTATATATGGGGGCACCCCAAGGTGACACACTTGGGCATATATACCCAAAGGTATATATGGGGGCACCCCAAGGTGACACACTTGGGCATATATACCCCTTCTTCAGAAGCTCTTCAAGTTTCATTTGCAATTCCTTCAATTTTGGTGTACTCATCCTGTAAGGGGTCTTGGATATTAGGGATGCTCCAGGCATCGGATTGATGGAGAAATCAATATATATTTTAGGGGGTAATCCATATATTTCTTTAAATACATATTCAAACTCCTTTAGTACTGGATAATCTTCAATATTTGGCACCTGATCTTTAGGTGTCTCTTCCATATGCACTGCAAATATTTGACACCCTTTTCTGTAATTTTTCTTCATCTGCAAGGCTAAAACTTCTCTGAAAGTTACTACCATGGGAATTCCTTGTATTGTCATTAATTTCCCTTCCTCATCTATTATAACCCTAATTTTCACTAGACATGCTTACCTAGCATCAGGATATCTTAGATTCCTTCTTTTCCAAAACACTATTGAAAAACCGTTCTTACAAATACCTTTTTTAAAAGGCCCACGCGCCCTACTCCACTACTGCATGCATGTACACACTAGTTGCCTCACTACAGCCCGCGTGTACCTACAAAAGCATGAAAAAATGAAATTTTCTAATGGAACACACAGCTTTGGGTAAGTTAACTAAAAATTTCRTCCATGCATGGCCGATCATTCGACCAAAYACCTAGCTCCTTMTAGCCTATAAAAGAAGGGGTAAGGGTCCCATTTGAAAGGAGGAAAATCATAGTAAAGAAACTATACCCAATTGAGCATTCCCCTTGTCCCAACCTTTAGCCATCCTTGTGCAAAGACAAGTATAGAGAAAAGCAATTGGAGGACAGTTGAAGAGGAGCCTAGGACTAGTTTCAAGGAGTAGTGTTGACCACATAATGTAAGTTTACTCTTGTGAACACTAATACAAAAAGGAATACATTTCCCGTCCCGCCATATCATGTGTTCAAGTTGAATATTTATTTTATGATATTGTGACAACCAACCCAACAATTAGTATATGAAATGCATGTTTGCAACTTTTTGTTTGCTCATGTGTGAATGCAGGTCAACTTTGGGAGGAGGCTTGCAATCAAAGAGTGAGTGAAAACAAAGGGATCGACATCAAACGAAGGACTTAAGGTAGAGTTACCAAATATTTTTTACACCTTTGTATTGCATGAATGTGGGGTTTTGTGTTGGGAGAATAGGAAAGAGTAGAAGCCTTTGAAATGGTCATTTTATGCATGCATGATTAGAGCCCTTAAATGATAAGTCCGTAGGAGGGATTTCCACTCACAACAGAATTGGCAACCATACTGGTGATCTCTAGGGTTTTTTGGGAGTCGTTTTTGGGTATTTTTAAAAATTTGTTTCATTACTTATTTTTAGAGTTTCTACAAAAGTCTGAGCTAGTATGGATTCTGGTCTTCCATACCAATTGTTCCTTCTTTCTTTGCTTGGATGCATTTTATTTTACGGTAGTCACAAAGGTACATGCAACCTAAACACGGCCTGTATGTGTGTACCCACGCTCTACCTTCACACAGCTCACGTGCACACGCTAGCTGATGAAGTGTCAGTCGCGTGTATGATTTCAAAAAATTTCTTTTAGAGAGGCAATCATCTTCTCCCCTGTCAGAAGTGATCCTTCTCATGGGTTTTCTGGAACTCATTCTAGTCTCTATTTTTTGTAGTTTGTAGCTTAGGTTTCATCTCAAATTAGTTTTCTTCTATGAAATTATCCTTGAATTGTTTTCTTTTTTCTTTCAAAGTAAGTTTCTGAGTCTTCAATCGATTATGGTTCTCAATACCAGTAGTCTATGCCAGTGTTTGATTGATTGTTTTTTCATTTTGGAATATTTTTAGAGGTACACATGGCCTATATAAGGCCTGCATGCGTGTACACATGCTCTGACCTTACACAACGCGCGTGCACACGCTAGCTGTTGAAATGTAAGCATCGTGCATGTTGAAAAAATTATTTATTAAGGAGAGGAAGTCATCCTTTTCCTTGTCAAGAGTTATACCTCTCAGGGTTCTTGGTCTCTATCATAGCAGTCGGCAACTTAGGTCTGATCACAACAATAGCTTTCTTTTTCATTAAAAAGTTTTCCTCAAAATTTTTCTTTCATAGGGTTTTTAGACAAGTGTGAGAGTCTACTTTCATCAACTCGTGTGTTATTGTTAGTAAATCTTTGCAATCTGTGCTTAGGCCATAAGTTTTATTGGTATTTACTTGTCGTCATTTTTCCTTTTTTCTTTACGAGCATTAAATAAAAAAAAACTCTTTTATTTCTTGATTTGGTTAAGTAGTTGTTGGTTTGCATAAATAACCAGTAAAATTGTTGCTTTCATAAGTTATTGGTTGTTTACTTATGACAATAAGTAGCTCATAGTTGAGCGAAATACTATTTTGAGTTTGTTGTTCAAAGATCTTAGAGAAAAAAATTTAGTTTGAAAAGTTGATTAAAAATTGTGTCAAGAAGAAGTTATTTTGTTTCCAGCTTTTTGTTTATCTTTTCTTTCGTCTCTCAAAACATCACTAGTTTCACTTTCATAACCTTTGACTTAAGAAAAGACATAAATAACTAATCATTAATTAAAATCAACTAGACTTCATGTCTRTAGGGTCCATCAACTAGTCTAGGCTAGAGCCTTGATTTAGGTTGGAGAGGAAACTCTTCAAGGCTGCAAAACATACATAAGAGTCTGTGCTAGGGAGTGTTAAAAGTCCAATATCGTGAAAGTTATCCGGGACCCCCCTCTAACACAGGGGATAAAAATGAGGTCGCGTGCAGAAAGGTAGCGAAGATAACCCCTCCAAATCTAGACCAATCGTAGTGGAGAACACATATAGAGGGCTTGTCTTGGGATTCCGTCGATTACATTTTCCACGGAGCTTCATGGGTCTCGAATCCCTTCAAGGTCCTCAGTTGTCTTTCAGAACATTTTCTTTCAATACCCTTGATAGGTTTTGGGCTTGATACCCTGCTCATTGTGGTCTACCTGACTGTCGACTGTACCCGCCTGGTGACTATTCCTGCGCCGACAACCTAGTTGCCTATCTTTTTTAGAGACATACACAGGTGACTACGGGGGTATACCACGGTACCTAGGACATATATTGGGCCACACTTTGCAGAGTATACCTAGAGGGTGCTTCCATTTTTGAGTTTCACTTGCACTGGTAAGTTGCTCTAGTGTTGGTTGTTGTAACTGTTCTTCCAACTAGTTTAGTGTTTTCTTATTTTATCTTGTAGGGATTTTTTCTAGTGTGTGTTGTTTTTGAATGAATAGAAATCCCTAGTGTTTCTTTGATATTCTTACATAGTGGAGGATCATGATCTCCGTCGGTCACGAAGGCTTCTGGGCCTACCACCGATTACACTGGAGCCACCCCCGCCACCGTTAAGGCGAAAGCTAGACCAACAAGGGTCTTTTGAAGCGACTGGGTCACAGGAAACTGTGCCCGACCAACATCCGGAGAAACCAACCATTTTATACCTTAGAGCGGAAGCTCTTGGTCCATCCTAAACTCCAACCATTGATCTTTGGGCACCCATAATTGTGCAAATTTATCCTTACGAGCACTAGATAGTGTCACACACAACAATGGAAACAAGCGTTGCCACTTCTTTCGAGAATTCTCCTATTCCCACTACGGTTGTCACCACAGGGGGTGTTCCACCTCCTAACCCATTGTCGCCAGTCCAAGCCACCACGGTCTCGAATGCCTCTACCTCGAGTAGTGGTCTGATCCCATCTTTGGTAGTGGCCACTGCTCCTTTCACACAGAGTGTGACAGGCCCTTTGTTCTCATATAGGATGCCTAGCTTAGGTACAAGCCCTGTAGTCCCCTAATCCACTTTACAGACTTTAGGCTTGGGGGAAAGGATCTCTAATGCTCCTCTGCAAGGACCCATGGGGGCACTTCAGCTCCCTTTAATGCTTTCCCTTATGGGGGAGGTCATATACCTCCTTTGTCCCCTTCGCTCAGCGGTGCCCCCCAGCAATCCGCTAGGCCAAACACACACCATAGTTCATTTGGAGCAAGGATTCAAGGACCACCTTCTCATAATATGCCAGTAGGTTCAACACCATTTTCTTTGTTCGGTGCATTTTGTAACAATGCTTTCTCATCAACTTCTTTCCCGACTGGGGGAAACCCCAGTTACGGACAACCTAATCCTATGTAGGGTACTATTCCTGCACAGGGGGCAAACTTGGGAACTTCTTCCGCATCAGGACCTTGGAATTCTTGCCAGGGATCATTTCCCTCGTCAGGAATGTTGATCAAGGGAAACTCTTTTCACAACCAATGGAACCCCAGGCAAGGTGTAGTACCTATGCCCATAGGATCAACATGGGGCAACCCTTCCCAAAGTCCTCCAAATGGAATGCATGCCCAACCATCTACGTCCTATTTCGGGAATCAGCCGATGATGTCTCCTCAAATGAAAAATTCATACACTGGTCATGGCCATGGTTTTTACCAGAACCCAGGCCAACAACTAAACTTTTCCTGGCAACCTGGTGCCAGTCAAACTCTAGGCCCCTTTTTCCATGATTATCACCAACAACCCAAACTACCTTTCCTGGCAACCTTGCATTTTCCAGACTTAACAAGGTTGTTGAACGACCCTATCTTTCACGATCCACGTTGGCCCCCTATGCTGATGAAGTTTCCTTCAGACATACCAAAGTTTGAAGCCAAGCCTAACGAAGATCCAAGAGATCGTGTGACTGCTTTTCACCTTTGGTGCTCGTCTAATTCAATGAAATATGACTCTGTACAGTTGTGATTGTTTCAACATACTCTCATTGGGAGTACTACGAAATGGTACATTGATCTCGATCGCTCAAGATACTATTACTTCGGTGAATTGGCAATGGCTTTCCTAAACCATTTCTAATTACCTGTGAGATACGATGTTGGCACAAAATTGCTGGCCAATTTCGAACAAACAAAAGCGGACCATATCTCTGATCACATCTGAGAATGGAGATGCTGGAAGAGTTTGATTAAGGTGCCAGTCCCACCATCATTCCTTCTTGAGTGGTTCATTAAGTCTTTGGTCCTACAGTTATCCAAAGACGTTGCAATGTCAAGAGTGTTTTCCGAAGAAGATGAAATCATGAGAGCTCAATAGCTTGAGCTAATTTACTCTTAGTCTGGTCTACTGTATGAGATCTTGCTGGATGCACCATAGTCCATACTTGATAAAACCGGACAGAGAGCTGGACCACATGCCGATGGTATTGTTGGTTCAGCACAAACCAAGCCCGCTGGACAATTAACAAAACAATTGCAGCAATTGTCCATACAACACACAATGGCCAACCAGACAACTATTCTGGCTGCTCCCCTGACCCAAATGTCATATGTACACATCGTGCAATCAACAAATCCAAAGGCCACCCAGTAGCCTGATGGAAAGAAGAAACAACGTAAGAAGGGTAACGGGGATAAGAAACTCACTAATAATGTTGGCGGGGGAAAAACTAAAAAAAATAAAGCAAAGTATTTGTGTAACCTATGTGTGGAAGACCACCTGACTCATCAGTTCCCTCAGCTTGCAGAGGCCAAAAATTTATTGTCACAGAAACAACCTGTCGTTTTAACGAACCCATTTCAACATGGGAAAAATATAACCCAAGCCTCTACAAGCACGGATGGGGGCAGTTAAGGATCCCCTCCGCCTGCGAATAATCCTGCATTCGCGAATGTGCATATGATGAAAATTGATGCCTATATATCGACTAGAGCACATGACTACAGTAATTCGGGTACCTCTGAGAAAGGAAAATAAGCTGAAATCCCATCTCTTCCTCTTCAGATTGAGAAGACATTGGGCGAAACCATGACACGCATCCCAAAAGGTGCGTTCAAAAAATCTTCTCATAACCCAAATGCAAGGGCCGCCCAGAACTAATCTATGGTGGAGGATTTGTCTCAAAACCCTTGTGCGATGTTGTCTTTGGAATTCCTCCAGAGCTACCCTTCCCAGAGAAAGGCTCTATTATCTACCTTAGGATTTGCCAAGACCTGTAACCTAGGTACAATCATGCTTGATACAACTAACTTAAAATCTCATCTTCCTTACCACATAGCGTTCCAGATAGTAGTGGCTTATTCCACGAAAACTTTTACTCGAAACATTTTCTGCACGGTGGTTGATGAGGGTGCCTCGACATGCGTAATATCTTTGGCATGTTGGAAGGCCATTGGCCAACCTGCTTTTTCTCTGTCACCTACTCTTATCACCGCTTTCGACTATCATTCATTTCGACCACATGGAATCATCCCTTCTTTCCCCATGCAGTTAGGGGGAAAAACATGTGTGTGTCAAGGTTGAAGTAGTTGATGTGTCTCTCGAATACAATCTCTTGTTAGGAATGAGTTGGACCTATGCCATGCAAGCAGTGGTCATGACGGTTTTTCGGGTCTTGTTGTTTCCACACGAGGGTCGGGTCGTGACCATTTATTAGTTGTATTTCTCCCATTCTAACCCTTCATTGGGGGCATCCGTGGTCCCAATGATTGATAACCCTCATCCTAACATCATCAACATAAGGTTTGGCTTGTGCCCACCATTGATGGGTACGTTTGATTACCCACCTCCTCAGGGCGATGTTAAGTTCATATCAGACCACCATAAGGTTGAGATTTTCCAAGTTTCGTTGTTTCGCACGACTTACTTCAACGATCTGCGGATAAAATCCTTCAAAATACTTAAGAGACTTGATCCATCTCAACCTATAATAAATGTGGTTAAAGTGGATATATGCTGATGCTTATAAAAATATTCTTCAATACAAATAAAAGAAAATGTTTCCTACATTTCATATACAGAGTTAGTATTAACATTTTAAAAAACTTAATATTATTACATTTAAAAATATTTATATACATAGTTAGACATTTAAAAAAACTTAATATTATTACATTTAAAAATATTTATTAATATTTCTCTTTAGTATAAGATTATTTTTACATTATTAAACATTGATATTGAAATTTATGTTTATAAAATTTCTCTATAGTTAGTATTAACATTGAAAAAAAAATAATATTATTACACTTAAAAATATTTATTAATATTTGAATTTGGTAGGGGATTATTTTTACATCTTTAAACATTGATATTGAAATTTTTGTTTATAAAGTTCATCAATAGTGCACTATAGGTGGAAGATTTTTGTTACTTCATATACAATAGTCAACATTTAAAAAACCCTAATATTATCAACAAACATTTAAAAAAACCCTAATATTATCGAGCATCAATAGATGTATACTCTAAAGTTATTTAATTCTTCTTAAGAGAACCAAAGGATACTTTCCATGCTATTGGATATCGGTATATCTATCCAATGAGTTGAAAAAAAATTCTATGTCCAATAGCTATAACCAAAAACTAAAACAACAACAGCTATATCTAGGAGGTTGAATTGGCAATTTTTTTTACAAACTTTTGCTCATCTATGTTGGTTATTCTTAAATAACCCTTGCTATATATTATGATATTATGGCCGATTCTGGTGGATTCTTTCAATTTCAATATCAAACATTGAATAAATGTAATCTCATGTTGGTCGACTGAATCATATTTTCCATAGATATCATTACTAACATTTTCAGATATATTTTTCCAGTAGTGTCCCACCACCACTGTCTAAAGTTTATGTTTGTTCAGAGCTATCAAAAGAGCATCAAACAAATACATATGGTATACGCATGCATTGTAAATCATAAACTAATAAATACTTGCGCATGATACTCTCGAGAATCAAACCAAAACAACAAGCAGAAACGATGATGAGGTTCTATTATATCAGTGGTCAAATTTATAATGTATGTCAACAACTATAGAGACATTCCATTTGCAGCTCAAGCCCTCTTCCCACCTATTGGATCTTTGGATTATATCCACTCTCCTCAATGGGGGTTTAAGATCTAGGGTTCATCAAACTTGACCAAAAAGAACTCCAAGGCTTCGGCATATTCAATCCTTAGTCTAGGACTAAGGAAGGTCTCACTCAAGATGTCATGAGAATCACATAGATTGATATTATTTTGTTGGATGTGAAAGGATAATGCATAGAAGGAAGTCTCTCAGGCATTAATACATTCATTCATTCATATTGAAATACAAAGTAATAAACATTAACCATTAAAACAAATATACATTCAACTTAGAAAACACATAGCAAAGAAAGAGAGAGAGAGAGGGGTCTTTGGATTATGTTCATTAACTTCAAAATGCAAGAAGATACATATAACCATAACACAGGTCAACAACATGTGCTCTCGATTCATTCAACAATCATTCCATTCCACTGCACTATGTGCTATATTCTCATTCCTCCATTCTTACACCTTTATCATTCTAATACATACTCATACAAGATTCATACAAAACTAGACATGGAACTGTCTCTTTCTATTCCATTCAAATATATGTCATAGGCATGCACTCACTTTATTGATTCTCTTCTTTGTTTTAACTTACTCTACTAACTATTTTTCTCCACTCCTCCTCACCTCTCTCTTGACTGAAATCCAGATCCACACACTCTGTCTGTTCACATGCAACCCACGAATATTTTTGGAGCGTTAGAATCCTAACTAAATTTTCATATCATCCATACTTTCACCCACGATCCTTTGGGTCATTATAGTACTTGATTGCAAAATATTCCCAAAGATACACTTATATTTGTTGAATGCGGTCTTCTCTTTGATTCCTTGTGCATAATGAAAAAATGGGTTGGCACACACAATCTTCCTTTGGTCAACGCTACTGCTAATCATTCCTTGTGTTGCATAGTGTATACTCATGGCACGTATGTAGTATTTATTTGTGGCATGGGTGCAACTTCCCCAAAATCTTGGGTTCCAAAAGTCCCCAACAATATTAGTTGGATCATCCTCAATCCAACAACATTGTTCACGAATTGATAGAAGTAGATGACGACACTACCGTCACGAGTTCCTAGAGGAACTGCTAAAATTGGCCATCAAAATCATCAAAAGTGTCATGTATCATTTTAGTGAGCTTGACAACCTCAGCTACGTCAGTTTTTGTAACTATGGAGACTGAAGGTTAATTTTCTCCATCTTTTTTAGCATTGGAGTTGTCACTACGTGTGCCGCTGTGAATTGATTGTAATATGCTTGGTCTTTGTCAGTCATGTCATTGGAAATTCCAGGGAGAGTCTATTGTTCTGATTGGGATACAATAATCTCCTTATTTTTGTTGGTGATCACTGTCATTACGATGTGTCACTCTTTGGGAGGTAAGGACATCATGGTGCTCTTTTTTTGTGCGATTGTTCATCGATGACACTGATCTTGGGTAGCTTCTGGAGGTGAGTCTAGAGTAGGAAGCTATACTCAACGAGACCCATGAAATTCTTGATTCCTTTCTGTCCCTTTTGTAGTGCTTCCTCAACCACGACAATATTTTGTTGCAACTCTTGATTATATATGGTAGGTCACTTGAGATTCTCACGAAGCTTGAGATTTTGTGTTTCTAAAACCTATATGCTCTCCTTGAATCCATGAAGTTTCTCAAGTATAGGAATTTATGGCTTATCCACCCTGGGCCTGGGTACTTTTAAATAAGCCTTATCCACAGTGCTAGGGATTTCTTTGTGAACTATGAGCATCGTTTCTTATTGTGACTTACTTTCAGCGTGCACAGTGACCTCTGCAATATGAAGTGCTTTGTGCTCCTGACACACAACCTTTACTTCATGTCATGCCTGCACTTCATATTGATTCTTACCCCGAGTTTCTTTGTGTGCAGCGACTTCTATCTCATGCTACTAACATAGTTTCTCATGTTATTGGATGAGGGCTCAATGTCAATATCTGAGCTCCGTCATGATTTTATTCATAAAATTTTCCAGGTCCTTTGTAGGCATTTGTGCCAATTCAAGTTTGGCACTAACTGAGTCAAAAGAGACAACAACCATTGGATTGACCTGAAATAGTCTTCTTTGACTGGTGCCACTGAATTTAGCGATATATGTCTCTTGAGGGGTTGAACTAGGTGGAGAAGCAATGGAAAATTGTCGACATAGGTTGCCAAATTTACCCACGGTGTCTTTTTGAAATACTTTATACATCATGATATTTCCTATGATTCCCTTGACTAACTTCAGGACATCCATAACTGTCAGCCTTGTTTGTGTTACCAAGGTACTTGTATCCAACCTTTTTCTTGTGGTCATTCATTGATGTTTGCTAGAAACTTGACCAGGAACTATGGTGTGTTGTTTGGATGGCACAGGGACTTCCTCCTTGATGATAGTAAAATTTGGTGGGGGAGAGGGTGCACACTCTTCATTCGTGTTGGGATATAAATTGATTAGGGATGGACCTTATGTCACTAAGGTCCATTTCCTTTTGTGTGAAAAGGGAGAGCATGGCAATGGCTTTTTGTTTTTCTGCACGTGGATAAATGAAAATGTTATGGAAATCACACTTGAATTCACGGTAGTCCTAGTACCCTTTCATGAGATTCTTTGGAATGTGTAGAATCACATTAGTGGCTTGTATGAGTTGTGTGGACTACTTCTGAAAGGCCTTGGTATGCTTGGCTTGAAATGATTGTTCTTTGGCATACTGGAGTATAAGAAATATAGTTGTGACTGAGAGTCGTTGTTGGCATCATTTTTCCATGCTTGTGTGTGTCCTTCCTCACGTTGGGGGATTTAGACCCACAATTCATCCATAATAGACCCCAAAAAAACTCAAAGCATCGAAATATCAATCCTCGACCGTGGATAAAGAAGGTCTCACCTGAGATGCATAGAGTATCACAGAGACCATAAGGTCTTGTGATGGGGAGGAGAGAAAATCATACCATTATCCATCTAGAATGGAATACATGTGACTCATATATGGAAACTCATAAGGACTAAGAATTAAAACTATACATACACATATCTCAACAACACATAATATACACCAAATAGATCATAAAAACAACAACATTATTATTCCTTTCATTCCATTCAACTCATATATAAAATATAAATCAAGGAACCATAATTGACAACAACAAGTTTCAAATCTTCTTCATATAGTAGCTCCTCATAGATACAAAAAAGTGTGTAGTGCATGCCCTCTTCATACTTAGACTTATGACAGACTCATTGTATATTCAAAAGCATTACAATATTACAATAGGATCAGAGTGAGATCTTGACCTCAATAAATCTATGCAAATGTGCAATATTATCCATATCTATTCAACATCATGTTGACGGGCGAAATTGACCGTCTGTCAACTGAGAGAGTGGAGCCGGTCCAGGGTTGTCTAAATAACCCAAGCCATTTGGAATGAACCACCCTGACGGGTTTAACGGCTCCGTTGGCTGCTCTAAAGTCCTAAGAAATCCAAAGAGAAAACTAATCTAATCTAACTAAAACAAATAAAACTAACTAAAACTAATAAAACAAACTAAAACTAAATACAAGAAACTAAACTAACTAAAACTAAACTAATGCACTAATCTAATTAAAACAAACTACTATATAAACTAAAACTAAATACAAATTACACTAACTATTCTACTAATTACTATTACACTAACTCTACTAATTAACCGTCTAGCTACTAGT
>JZKD02S1929617.1:643744-658680 GCA_000966675.3 Picea glauca
TAACAAAACACCAAATTCTGCCTCAGTTTGTATTAAAATTCCATATCCTTGTTCTCCCATGAATGAGGATGTCCATTATTACAAAAATCATAAGTATATATAAGTCTCTCCATAGGGTAAAACCTCCCTGTGGATAATATCAAACTGTTTTACATAATTTGGGAAGATATTCCCAAAATCAGCTAAACTAAGAAACTAAAATGCAAGTGAAATATTCCAAATATATCCTAACTGCTCATCAAATCCACTGTAATTTCGAATTCATCTGCAATAGACCAAAAATAACAAGTTAGAAAGATATTTTATTAAAAAAAACAATAAAAATCTAAATCTACAGACTTAGCTACATAATCATGTAATTTTGTAGCTAGTCTAAAATAGCATACAGGATCAAATAGAAATCAAATCAAATCTTTTTAAAAGAATCAAATCCAATTTTCTTTCAATAAACATTAAAACCGAATCACTAATGACTCAAATTATTTTATCATTCAAATTAAACAAAATCAAAAGTGATCCAATCGAAACAGGGATAAGAATACTCTGTTTTTCTTTTGCCATAAAATAGGGTCAAACCGTAACAAGATTGTTTCATATCAAATGAAATTAATAGTGAGTCATATCGTATGAGATACGATCTAATCCAACACAATCATAATCCATTTGTTATGGCTATAACAATGTAGCATAAGATTCATGTTTTTTTAATTAAATACAAAGATGGAAACACTCTTACGATTATGGGTAAATAAAACATTCATAACAGCATCAACCAAAATTTGCCATAGATTTCGATCGCTGAGCATTACACAGTCAACAGACAGGATCAAATAGTGATCACAACCATCATCAAATTGACAGAAGTGATAATCATAAACTGGGCAACAATCGAAACAAATCGTGACTGAGTTAAATATAGAAACAAATCGTGATCCTGGGTATAGTCACTTTCGTTCCTCAAATAAAATTTAAACAGTATATTCATTGCAATATGAATCGAACTGATAACATGGTGGAGTAAACCAATGTGAATCTACCGACTGGGTATAACTGTTATGATTCGTATCTATTCACGATTTGGGTGCATATAAAACAGAATCATATTAAACATAATCCAAACTGTATTCGAGCTTGGTCGAAAGTCATATGAACATAAAACCGTAACAGTTAACCATATCACAATTGTCACCAAACATATCATATACATTATAACGAAATCAAAACGAAATATGATTGTGTTCAGAATCGAATATGAGAAACAACTTGTGTTTATAATAGATACCAATGACTTCAATCGACAACAGAGCATCCAATTTAAGCTAAATCAAACCAATCCAATCCATACCACGATCAATCAAATCGAAGTAGATCCAATGAAAGCTAAACTAGGAAAACGAAATTCGATTTATCAAAACAAAAATATGTACATAATGCATATAATGTGACAGAGAAAATCCACACTGTAGACAGAACTGTTCAAAGAATTTGAATTCGTTATATAAACAAATGATAGAACATACCAGTGAGGCTGCTATCATGCCAACTTTGAATTCACGACCACTGTAGCTGACTCCACATTTTTAAACAAAATAGAGCCTATCATCCTCTGTTTCTTATCAGTGGCTTGCAACTTAGCATTTTGACTGGTAAGCTGTTCAACTTGGTCCTCCAAAGAGTGAATTCTCGACTACAGCATCGACACATCAAGATAATACCTCTCTAACCACGAGCTACATTGATCACAGGATGGCATTGTAGGTTGAGGCAGAGTAGGAGAGGGTTTTGATGAGTGACCGGGGGTTTCACAAGGCAACTTAATGCCTGGGTAGTTAGGGTCGTTTTGTAGGCAAGGGGGTAGGTTTGTTACAAAGTCATATGAGGGTTCGGCACACAAACCTTCCGAATAGGGGTATTCACTAGCCAAAAAACGCTCCACTTCCGAGTCAGAGTCTTCACTTAATACGATAGGGTCAGGGTTGATAGGAGGTTTCGGCTTGTTCCTCGCCATCCGAGAAATTAGACGGGCATTCTTTTTGTCTTTGGATTTTGCAGAGGGTTTGGCTTTAGGCTTTCTACCCACAGGCTTAACAGTCTCGACATCCTTGGTCACAGAGTGGGGTAGGTCAATAAGTGAGTCGGGTAAGGGTTTAGGTAATAGAATACTGTAGGGTACTGGGGGTACAGACTTGTCCTCGCTCACCACAGGTTTGTCAACCTGTGGAGGATTCGAATCCTCAAAGTCATTGCGAGTAAGGAAATCATTCCAACAATCTCCGTGTAACCCTAAATGACAGACAAAAATCATTTTAACCAACCCCTAGTGAAAAAGGTTGCTATCAGCCTGGTTCCTTTTGTATTTCTTAGACATTTTAAACAGGCTTCTAAGAAGATAATAGGGCATATTGAGCTCATAACCCATGAAAACCATAAGCAAACAAAGGTGGTGTAAGAAAACAAACCCGTACCGACCCTCGCAAGTGATAAACTGTTTGATAATCATCAATAAATCATGCCAACGTTGTTTCAACATGGTCACGGGTAAACCTTTGTCACAAGAGCTAACATTACGCGACTGGAAGAGCAGAGTCCAAGGGACCTCTTCCACTTTGCAATTCTTGGACCATTGTTGTCCAGTGGTAGGCAAACCTGTAGCTAAACCGATAAATTTCTCGTCAATTTGCAATTGAACAGCGCTGACCTTGGCTTGACAGACATCAAAGGTCAATGAGAATTGTCGGGCAACGCAGAGGTTAAAACCATCAAACTTTTGTATGAACAGGAGCCACCCATTGTCCTCGAGGTCGTTGTGGGCACTGTCGAACATCAACAGAGCCTGGCTGCCATTCGGTTCATCCCTCATGACTGGAGCCATGGTGCGAGCACATGGTAAGGGTTTGGTTGAATATACTAACGCGTAGGAGCAGAGACGGTTGGTGTAACTGCAATGAATGATCAAAGGGGGAGCATTAATGTGCGCATGCGAGGGTGGTGGAATCACTTACCGCCATGCATAATAGTAATGGAAAAGTACAACCTCTGTTCAATCAATCATAACATAGTTCAAAGCATATTATTCGGCCAACCCAAGAATCAAACGGTGGATGATATACCAATGCGCCATTGTATTATTTCAAACCATGAATGTTCAATGTGAAATCAAACCCAAAAGTTAAATATGTGCCATCATATAAATGTGTAATCAAACGTTTATAAAACATTGTGACAATCGATTTCATAAAATCGACAAGCCAAGGGCTATAACGATAAGGATCACATCATATAAAAACAAAATAAACCATGACCCCTATAGAATCAAGTATAACCCATAAATTTACATGCTCAATGCCTTACCAATTAAATAAAAATCAAGTTGCGCAATCAAAGTAAGAATAGGAAAATAGGCATAGTTCGAAAAATCCTTCCAGCCACTTAATTATAAACCAAAGGTAAATATCAATACAAATATCATGACAGTTCAAATAACGATAGAGGAGTTTTCACGCTTACAGTCGTGAAAACTAAATGGAGACCAATTTGCAAGTGTCGCAAGAAATGAAAATATCGTCTATTTGCAAAATGCGATGACAATTTGAAGTTCATAAGACATAGGTGTAGGCAGCTTATAGGGCAATGAAAAAAATTGAATTGGTTGCCAACACATCATTAAACTATCATCCAACTCTATCTTTTTTATCGTTGTTGTCTTTTATAGCTTTCTCTATTTGGGAGCTCTGTTTCATTCTTCTTTGCTCCACTCACTCTGCTAGTGAATTTCCTCGCATGATTTTGGTCGTTTCCAACAATCCATGTAGGCTTTCTACATCAAGGTAACCTTAATTTTCTGGCCATCTCATCCTATGGATGTCCCATGTTCTATGGTAATGTTGGTAGTAATCATTCGAAAATATTTCTAGATGATTCCTTTCTTGATTCCGATGAAAATCTTCTTGATTTCTGGAGAAACTGATAGAACTCGGACTAACGCACACTTGGTAGACTTTATCTCAATGCGCAATTGAAAAAACTCAGTTTGATGCGCACAAACTTGGTCTGACGTGCATGTCTATTTGTTCTTCATGAAAAATTTGGAATGAGAATGAAAAAAAATTGGACTTGAGCATGCACAACTTTGTTTGTGTGCACACGTGAAATGAACCCAAAAATTTGGGTGCCAATAGACCCCCACCACTATTATTTGGCTCATCATTGAGCTAAATCATTCTTGGAATTACCGTTGCAAGGGATGAAACAGTGGTCTTGATGTCTTGTACAAATTCCTTATATTGTTGCTCAGTTTCATTCAAATGGCCCTGAAGATCATGCATAATCCAAATAGCTTCCTCTACTTCGATGGTTGTGACTAGAGGATTTTCCAGGTCTGTGTTGTTGAGTTGTTCGATGAGAGAAGTGGATGCAACTTGCAGGTATGAGAGATGAGTATACCATTCCAAGGCCTTATTGGCCATAGAAGTGATCAACTCTTGAATCGTCTGCTGCTCCGCCCAAGCTATAGTGATCTCCTTTGTTCTTGCTTCAATAGTGAGCATCACAACGATGTTCTCTTTGGGAGGCAAGGAACCCATGTCATGTTTTCATTGCATGGTCTCATATCTTATTGTGCGAGTCACATAATAGAGAGTAGTGAGCTTGGGAGGACCTTGTAAATGATCTCGTATGTTAAATCTTTCATTGAACAACAAGACGAACCCTTGGGCATGGTTTTGATCCAATTGAATGGTTGCAATGGCCTAAGCAATATATATTTGGAGTGCGGTATCCCCCAATGGTACTTATTGTAGTTTTTCCTAGAGTTCAATATTTTGGGATGTCGGAAACTGAACATGCTTAGTGATCACTTTCAGTTTTTGCAAAGCTAGAAGTTTTGGTTGCACTGGTGCATGATGGGAAACTTGGGAATAGGCCTCATCAACAATAGTGACCATTTCAGTGTGGTCATTGATAATTAATTCATAGTGGCCCTAAGTCTCTACATGCACCGTGAATTTGGAAATGTGTAAGTCATGAAAATTTCTTCGGCCCTCTTCCATTTCTTGATGCGCATGGGATTCCTATTATAATTGGGATTCACATGGCATGTCATGATTGGAAATTTATTTCTCATAGAGGAGGTGTAGTTGGGCCTGTTCCTGGTTTATGGATTGATGGTGTTTCATGAGATCATGAAACATGGTAGTTGTAAATCTCTGTATTTCTTGTGTTGGGACTTATGACAAATCCAATTCAATTTTGGCCAAAATTGAAGGGATGACAGCCAATGGGTCAATACTGAGCACTCAAAGTGGACTAGATTCCAGAACCTCGATGGATGGATTAGTTGAAGATGGGGATTATGGTAGGGAAGGTGTAGAAAATTGTTGGCCTGGAATATGAATGTTCTTGATCATTTCATTTTGGGAGGATTGTTGTTTTCCCAACTGTGTGTGAACCTCCTTCAGTAAGTTTATGACCTAGCAGGTTTGAGTGGGGGACCCCTCATTGGTTTTCTTATGGGATGTTGTACGTCAGTGTTTACCGGACCAAGAGTGGGGCTTGGACTGAGATGCAGGAAAAGTAGTTTCTTCATAAATTGGGGTTGGTTGGGGGGGGGATGGGGGGGGGGAGAGGATAGGGATATTGTTCAAACCTAGAGTCAATATTGATATGAGGTGTAGCTAGAGTCTTGAACCATTTCTTTCTATTTTTAGTTGCAACACCATCTACATCAGACCCACTAGTATTCTGAGACCAAGCAACGAAGTTGGGATATTCTATAATATCAAGTTCATTAGCTTTGTCCTCCCCCTCCATGACATTGTTGTGTTGTTCTTGAGAATTATTTTTCTTGATTTGAAATTTATATTGTATCTCTGAGGAAGCAGGTTGGCCTTCGATCAACCACTGTTCTAATATTTCTATAATATCTCTTTCGATAATACAGAAGGGAAGCAATTCCTTTGTGCTATCTATAGTTGCATGGGGAAATATTACCACATTATGGAAATTACACATAAAGTCAAGATGATGCTCATACTTGTTGAATATGTTCTTTGGGATGAAAACTTGCTACGCAAAACGCATTGATCAACTGGGTGTGCCTTTGATGGAATGCATTATAAATTCTAGTCCGAGTCTCGTCATTCTTAGAGTTTTGGAGGGTTAGGATCTAGGGAGTGATAAATGATGGGGAAATATTCATAATGATTTCAAGGAAGTGGGGCAGCTTCCATAGTACCATACCCAGCAACAAAAGGACCTAGCTATAATGAAATTCTTTGGACTCATCTTGTATTTCCAAGTAGTCATTGACAAATTCTTTAAGTAAGTAAGGGGACCACACCATTTGATTCCCATCAATGTAGTGCTTGGTCATGAGAACAACCTCGAGAGGGAATTCGTCTTTCTGACATTTACAAATATGTTGCAGGAAAGCAACTATGTTGCAAACTTGACCATTGAATTTATGTGATTACAACATCATGCATGCCCTTGCATGGAATACTTATAATAGACATCGTCTAGCGATGCATCTTTTTCCTTGAGGTGATTTTTTAGGTTTTCATTGAAAGTGGGCAGGTTAGAGACTCTGTGTATATGGTGTGTTCAATAAGATGTGGCTAATCAATCCAAAGGTATCTCCATGCACTCTCATAAGGAGGAACCGAATGCGAGACTCAACAACTTGGCCTCAACTGAAGTGTGAATATTTCAAGAGGGAGATTATGCCATATTTCTTTGGTGGTATTTTCCCGTCTTGCATTACTATTTTGGTAGTGTCATATTCACGGCAAATAACCTTTGTGTATGTGTATGTATGAAACTCGAGGAACTGATGGGGGTCCCAGATGTTATAATCGACACACTTGAGGAAGGGTACCTTCACAAATGGGAGGTCATCAAATGAGACGCTAAAGGGAAGCATTGGATCATGAATGGAATTTTATTTTACTGCCTTCAAGTTTGTTTGGGCCTTATGTGTGCTAGATGATGTCATATCATAAGTTTTTTCAAGGTTCTTGGCTTATGACCGATGGGACGAGAAATTGGGATCAATGAAGAATATATGGAAAAGGTGGGGAAGGAGTGTATGTAGTATGAGAAGAAGAGGCAAGAGGGTGAACAAATGTAAAGAATTACATACCCGACCCCTTAAGGGATTCTAAGGGGTGCGGTATCCAATTTTTCTCGGTTGATCTAACTTGTCTTACTTTCTTCCATTCACATATCCCACATTCTTAGATTACTCAAGGACTTTTCGATGACAACACCCTTTTATTCCCAGATTCACGGACTCTTCGCCACATCTATATAATTTTCCTTTCACAAGTTTTCCCGTAAAATATCGACACTTAGCCATTACTCCCCTTCGCGGACTTGCGGAAGTAGAACTCTATGACCCTAAATTTCATGAGTTTGAGAACTCTCAACACTTAGTCATTTTTCCCTTCGTGGACTCGTGGACTCGCAGAGGTAATATTCTGCGAATCTATATTTCGCAAGTCTACAAATTCTCAACACTTAGTCGTTTTTCCCTTCGCGGACTCACGAAGGTGGGATTCTACGATCCTAACTTTCAAGAGTCCAAGAAGTCTCAACACTTAGTCATTTTTCCCTTCGCAGACCCGTGGACTCATGGGCTTGTGCAGGTAATATTCTATGACTCTATCTTTTGTGAGTCCGTGAAGTCTCAACAATTAGTCATTTTTCCCTTCGTGGACTTGTGGACTCATGGAATTACGGAGGTGGGATTCTAATGAATTATGGTTTCTCCACTGAATTAACATTCCACGCTTGGACTTATCCATTTTGTGGAGAACCTTTCTTCGATTCCTTCTCAATTCTTACCGATCCTCAAGGGTGCTTGTGCTTGACCAAGGTACTCCATGGTTTCCTCCCGGATTCTTCATAGTACCCTATTCTTTGAAACTGTGGGTGTGCTCTCTCTCTCTCTCTCTCTCTCTCTCTCTCTCTCTCTCTCTCTCTATATATATATATATATATATATATATATATATATATATATATGTATGTATGTATGTATGTATGTATGTATGTATGTATGTATGTATGTATATGCATGAGAGTACTTGTATATGCCATAGTATTAGTTCTTGTTGGTCCACATAGGTCAATATGAACAAGTTCTAATGGTTTTGATGTAGAGTTATTCTTTGTCTTGAATCTTACTTTTGTCTTCTTCCTATGTTGGCAGTGCCTACAAAGAGTGTTTGAAGGTTTTATAATATTTCACATGTCTTTCATAAATTCCTTTCTAGTAACTTTTATCAAGTTATCGAAGATTATGTGTTCTATTCTTTTTTGACATAGCCAAATTTCATCTATTTGGCCCATGCAACATTTTTCTTCTTCTTATGTGTTTAAAATATACATATCGCTTGATGTCCTTGGTGCAACAACCACTAATTTTCCCTAGTCTTCTTTTCTAATTTCACATTTTTGAAAGTCAAATATGAGAATGTGTACTTGATCACATGTTTCGCTCACACCGAGTAGATTAGGCTTCAAATTTTCAACTAGCATCACATTTTCTTCTTTAGCTCTATTATTTACCAGAATGATTGTGCCCTTTCCAAGTATCTTGCCAGAGACATCATCTCCAAATATAAAACTTCTTTTTTCTTTCCTTTTCAGATTGATGAATTTGTTTTGATCTCCTGTCATGTGATTTGAACATCCACTGTCAACATACCATTGGCTTCTTTTATTTTTCGCATATAAGGATACCTTACATTTTGTTTACTTTCCTTTTATTTGTTTTTCCTTCCATATCTTCTTGTATTTTTCTTATTGATTGTTGGAAATACTTGTCTTCATGGAATATTTTGATAGTCCACAGTTACTAGATTTATGACCATAATTGTTGCATTTGTAGCATTCAATATTGTAATATTGTAATAGAGAAAATGAATTATAGTTTCTACTACTTTGATTGCTACTAGACTTGTTGATCCTATGGCCATATCCTTAAACACTTTTATGATAATTCTTTCTATAAGATTTACAGTCTAATGCTTTATGCCAAAAATTATGACAAGAAAAGCAGTAGCCAAGAAAGAGTAGTTGATACCTTTTTGTGAGAGTTCTTATTGAAATTGTATTATTTCTATATTCATTTTCTTTTGAAGGGAGAACAGATTTATGTTGATTAGAATCAGTCTTTATCTTGTTTTCTTCCTTTTTGAAGGAGCTATGAAGGGAAATTACATAACTTTTAGGATTTTTATCACTTTTCTGTATTTCAGATTTTGATCCTTTATTAGTTTCCTAGTGATCATAACCCAATCTATCCTTATTACTTGATGGTATTTGATTGTTAAGGATGTCATTTAGTATTTTTGAACTACTTTCAAACTTTGAATGGTTAGTGCCTTTCTCAAGTTTCCTTCTTAAAAGAACTATTTTGGCCTCTATTTTTTCACAGTTTTGTTCTTTGTCATTAAGTCGTTTACTTAAGACTTCTTCATTTCTTTTAGAATCTTGTAGTTGAGTTTTCAAATAAATACTGTTTTGTTTTTTTTTCTTGATGCTTTTTGAAACTTCTTCTTCTCTTGATCTTTGATCTTCCTTATAATCTAACAATTGTTCTTTTAATGATTTTTTCTTCCTTCTACAACTTCTCAATTATTCGAGGGTATTAATGAGTTATCCTTCAAGATCAACTTCAACTTATGGATTTTCTTCATTTTCATAATTATTATCATCAGTAGTATAAGTTTGAGTTTCTATTCCCATAAATAGAAGTTATGTCTCATCATCTTCACTCATGTCAGATGAACTGTTGTCTTCTTTGGAGCAAAAGTTTTTCTTTTTGTAGAATTTCTTCTTGTTTCTAGTTTTTCCCTTTTTATGTTCTTTATGGTTATAATTTTCTTCATCATCACTATCCTTTTTCTTTGGATAGGGACATTTGGAGGCAAAATTCCAAACTTTTCCACAGTTGAAACATTTGAGAGGTAACTTCCTTTTGTATTTCCCATACCCTTTCTTGAGTTTCCTTATAAAGTTAGCCTCTTCCTCATCTGATATGTATGAGTGACTTTCATTTGACCCATGCCCATGGTTCTTTGTTTATTTTGAAGATTTGAAAGTTGATTCCATTTTTTTATGGTCTTTCTTTCCCTGTTCTTATTTCATAGGCTATAAGTATCCCATGAAGTTCATCCATTGTAAGTTTGTCAAGGTTTTCTCGATCTTCCAAGGTAGATACCTTGACATCATATCTCAGTGGTAATGATCTCAACATATTTTGGACAATAATTTTGTCATCCAAATCTTCTCCCACTGCTCTGATTGAATTGACAATTTCATCTACTCTTAGAAGATACTCTGCAATGTTTTCTTCTTATTTGATCTTCAGGTTTTCAAATTGTCCCCAGTGTGTTTGAATCTTTGCTTGCTTAACTTTGGGATCTCCTTCATATATGGTTTGTGGTTTGTCCCATATCTCTTTTATTGATTTAATATGCATGAATTTGACAAATAAATTATTTTCTAATCCACCCAGAATTGCATTTACAACTCTTGAATTATCATTGCAAAGTTGCTCAGAAAGCCTTTTTCCATTTCCCTATGCAGACTTGAAGTCCCTTTTTGCAAATCCCAGAGATAAAACCAATATTTTTCCACATATAGACACCCTAACTATTAAAAAAAATGTGTATATGCAGGTTTCACCATTACAACCCACGTACATCGGGTTTTGTTCCCAAAATTAAAAAATAGTTTTGGGTTTCCATGTCACGTCACCGAATCCATGATCCTTGACCTTCCATATACTGGAAATATTTTGATTCAACCCTTCAGTTCCATTTGAAGGCTATAAACGAGCCATATTCTAGATATGGAAAAGAGGAGAAGAATTCAACTTTGAGAGCAAAGTTACTCTGGAGAAATTATTCACTTCATATTGAGTCTGCATCCCTTTGTCCTTTTAAGTATGAACACATTGTTCATCCCCCAAGTTCTTCCCTACTTGATTGAGAACCTCATTGTCTCTCTTATATGAGCTTGCCTTTGTTGAGTATTGAAGTGGTGGAGGCCCAACTGGAAGGGACTTAGTTTCTCGGTTCTAAACCATGCCGACATAGAAGTTTGTAATTCATTCACTTATGCAGATTACATTTTAATAGAAATACTCTTTTCTCGTTCAATTAATATCTTGCAAATATTTGAATTATTATTCCATGGGAGTATTTGTTATGAATGTTGATGGATTATTCTATTGAATTTGCTAACTTTAGATATTATCACCATATGCTTATGTTTCTTGGTTGTTGAGGACAAGTTGTAGGTGTATTTCTTTGACTCAAGTGCTCAAGGGTGGACTTCATCGAACGTCTGGATGAGGTAGGCTCTTTATATTGTCTTGTTATCATATTTTCTTATATATCATACCTGATATTATAGTTGATTTCTACAGTCAATTATGTCTATTGTGGCTTACCCCTAGCCATAGAGAGTTTTTTCTCGTAACATAACTGGCGACCATACTAGGGATAGAATATTCTTTTCAAGGTTTGGAGTGTTTTTCTCCTTTGATTGCTCTCGTTTATATTGAGTTTATTGTCTTCTGATTGCTTGACAGCCTATGTTCATTTTGAGTCTGAGTTTCTTAGCCTTATCCTTAGCCTGGCAGTGTTTTAACACATATACATGGGTTTTTTCCTGACAGTCGCGTACATACACATGTTGTCCTTCTGCAAGAGGCATATATACATGTTTTTCTCCTGAATAGTTGTGTACATCATCCTTTTCTCTTTGGTTGTTGAGTTTGATGTTTTTTGGGTAAGTTGTGATGGTTGTTGAGTCTTCTTAGGTCTCTGTTATGACTGTTAAGTGCTTGTATAATGATAGGAAACCTTTCTTTGGTTGAATTTTCAGGTGGTGTCTTTCTCATCATCCTTTTCATTAATTGTCCTGGCATCTTGGGTTGGGTGTTTGCTTCTTGATATCCTACTTGTTTTGTCTTTGTTTACATACAATAGAATATTTATATCAAGTTGTTGTTCGGTCCTAGTATTTTCATTCTTTTATATTGAAAATACAAAAAAACTAAGCATTTTGCATTGTTGGCATTTGATATTTTGGGTCCTTATCATTGATATTAGTACATGTATAGAAAGCTTGCATCCTATTTGGAATTACATAACTAAATTGAAAAGTGCATTTTGAAAATATTATCATTTATTGGGAATTGAAGTTAGAACTTTGCATTTTATTCATATTCATTTATTTTACTTGATGAGTCATAACATCATTAGTTTCATGACTACACCTTTTTGAGTAAGCAAGGCCACTAAAAGCAATGCTGATAATTTAAAATTGATTTTATTTTCTAGGGTACACAAACTAGCTTAGGATTTAGAGCCTTGGAATAGGATTTTGTGAATAAACTTCTCCAAGGCTATTAAATCAACATATGTGTCTGAATAAGGGAGTGGTGAAATCCATTGTATAATTGGTGACGTCATGAGGATATTCTTGCACCGGAGTTAAGCATGAGGTCGCATGAGGTTGGTTGAGGGGATATCGCCCCAATACCTTATTAGCGCCAGATATATTGTTGGGGATCTATTCGTATATGGGGATCTTTCTAGTATCTTTACCTCTGTGCGAGGAGGTGCTTTTGAGGTTGAGGGATTTGTTACCCTGCCCATATGGTAGACCTGAATTACGACTATTCTCCTACACATCATTTAGATCATGGTTTCTTAGTTGCTTGACGTAGGTACCACATAGGTTACTTGCAGGGGTTATTCTGCAGGTACCCTGGGTCAGATAAGGGTTGAACAACACACAACCTTTATGGAGGATTACCTCTCCGAGGGGATCTGACCGACCATTTGTTAATCCCACGAGGGCCCTTATAACTGATTTTGATACCTTCAATCTTTTGCAGGGATTCTCAGGCCCCTCTTGGGTGAGCCATACCTACTTTAGGGAGGGAGGCCCCTTTCAACCACTTTATCTTGTTTGTGTGGATATTGGCCTTTTGTTTATTTTATTTTAGTGTGCTCCTTGATTACTAGCTGGCCTTAGGAGTTGTTTTGATATCTCTAGTCTCGATTCATTGTAGAGTCAGAACACCTTCCCCGCAGGTCTCGCCGCTTGTTACAATTACCACTGCATTTTGAGTCTTTTCCTTCTAAAAGGCGTAAAGTTTTCAAACGTGGTAAACGCACCTCCACTTACCAAACTTGTGATCATACAAGGATGATTACTGAATTGATTAAAAAAGATACTAGGAGTCCTTCAACTCCCATACTTACTATAGTTAATGGTACTACTTCAACACCTTCAACCATAACGGTTGTAGTGTCAGAGGTTCCTATCATCACTCTTATCCGTCCTATAGTGAATACTCAACCTATATCCATGAACCCTTTTGGGTCCCTTTTTCACTCGTCGAGCTACAATACTTAGTCCATTCATATGGCCTCTAGCCCTTTTTCTTATGGTATGCCGAATTTCACATCACAATTTTCATCCTCCATCCCAACATCTAGTCTAAATACTAGTATTAGACTTGGGGGCATGGCTCCTCCACATACTCCATTTTTGTTTGGTGGTGCTCATATCCCAAAAATGACTCCTACAATTGGAGGCCTTCCTCCTTTTCACCCCGGGTCTAATCCTGGTCCTAATACTTCTAGATAGAGTAACTAACCTAGCATACAAACTACTACTTATGATCCATCCTTTACACCTAACTCCTTTGTATCAATTTCGACCAACACATTTAGCATGAAAAATCCACCTTTATCCTCCAGATTCACACCCGGAGGAGGTCAGTTTCATACCTTGGGAAACCCCCAACCTAGAGCCACTCCAGTTCGGGGCAGTTTTTAGAACCCCTCATCATAACATTCCTACTAGAATGGTGCCCAAACAACCCCTCATGAATCAATTTGGAGGAGGGTCTTACAATCCCAGACAGGGACATGGTGCATACCAGAACCCTGGATGGGCTGTGATTCCCCAACAATAATATTTACAGGGAGCTTGGGGCCAGATGCTGCAACCTGGTCTCCCTTTTCTAGCCATGCTCAATCTGCCATACTTGTCTAAATTGATGAATGACCCTGTGCGTCATGATCCGACATGGCCCCCCATCCCCACCAAGCTTCCTTCGGATATTCCAAAATTCGAGGGAAAAACTGGTGAGGATATTGGTGATCATGTCACTACTTTTCATCTTTGGTGCTCTTAGAACTACCTTAAAAATGATTCTATTCATTTAATATTGTTTCAACACACCCTCACAGAGGTCACCATGAAATGGTATATCAAGCTACTAATGGGGACATACGAAACTTTTAATCATATGGTTTTAGTCTTGCTCAACCACTTCCAATTGCCAGTACATTATGATGCAGGCATAGAAATTTTTTCGGCCTTCTGTCAAGACAAAGCCACCCATATCTTAGATCACATCTATGAGTGGCACAGATGAAAGAGATTGATCAAGGCCTACATACCCTCATAATTCCTGTTAGAATGGTTCGTTAAGTCTCTACAGTCTTATATTTCAAAATATGTTTCTATATTCGAGGTTACATCTGAGGAAGAAGAAATTTTTAAATCCTAATAGTTAGATATCATATATGCTCAGTCTGGGATGCTATATGAGATTCTTCCAGATGTATTGAGGTCAAACTATGACCCTAGATAAAATCTCGGGCCTCATGCTGATGGCATTGTAGGCTCTGCCAATGTGAAATCTATAGACTCAGTGACAAGCCATTTGAAAGAGTTGTCTCTAAACTAGTATGTAGGAGGGACAACATCGTCTATGACCTCTACTCCCATTTGTTGGTTGTGGAGCCTGATTATCTTCCTGATTCATAGGTCCTTGCTTTCAGCCGTGTTTATACCCCATGAAGTATTTACACCCTAGAAGTATGTACACTCTTCCACGC
>JZKD02S1929617.1:682351-728386 GCA_000966675.3 Picea glauca
GAAGCATAATCTCCTCAGTGTCAAAAAAATATGTGATCAAGGATACACTCTTACGTTTGACTCCCGAAAATGTAAAATCAGAGAAAATAACTCAGGAAGATTGGTTGCAACTGCAATAATAAGAACAAACAACATATACATCCTAGACATGAATAAGATAGAGAAGACAGAAGCCACACAAAAGGATTCCAAGGAAGAAAAAGTCCTAAAGATAAAAAATAACGATGAAGTATTATTGAGTGCCACATGCTCATGGGGAGCATCCCCAAAGAAGAGAGTTACCTTTTGCCATTAAACTCAGGGGGAGAAGCCCTACCCTTTGGCATTGATGTCAAAGGGGGAGAGAAATTGGGATCATGATGATAGGGGGAGCATGAGTGTTGCCATCAATGACAAAAGGGGAGATTGTTGGAAGATTGGTTGTTGTCATTGATGTCAACCCTAGTCATTGGTTTTGGACCGCAAGATTGATGAAGGTATTTGGACATGAAGGAAAATGCAAATGCAAATACAACACCCATGGATGTATAGTATACATCATGGTGTTTCTGGTGGTATGTGTCACATCACGTGGATCCTCGCGGTTGAGGAGAAATGAATTTTTGAAGATGACAAAGTGAATTGAAGAAGGAAGTACATGTAGGCCTAAAGACAATTAAAGAAAAGAATTACAAAATAAGAAAGTGTCAGGTCAGCCCTAATGTTAAAAGGAAGTGACATAAATGGTATAAATAAATATCATTATACATTCATTTAAAAGACAAGTCAAATTTTAGAGGAAATCATAAGTAAAGAAGGCTAGATTTCAAGGGAGGATGAAGTCTTTTGGTGATGTGTTCTAAGGTATGTTATTTTCATGTCATCTTACCATTTTCGCTATAATTGTTTTTCTAGAATGATTCGGATGGTGAAATTTCTATGGTATTGATAAGACATTTCAAGGTACCTGTGGTAAAATTTTCATCTCTTGATTCTCTATAATTATGGAGATACACTCTGTGGAAGATAGGGTTTTTTATCAGTTCTGAAGCTAGTCAATAAATAGGTGTTCCGGGTAAAATATTAATAAATTCTTCATAGAGAATCCAAATTAGGTGGGGCCAATTTCATTGGAAAGAGTACAGACTGTAGTTTCTTTTGTGTGAGTTTCAGAATTGGATGTTAAATATTGAGCACGGGGAATTTTGTACAAGTTTGCTCTCCTGAATAAACCATAATTGAACAAGGTTTATCGTTCTCTCTATAACTTATTTTTGGGGAGGATTGAAGGAGTGAAACTTGGAGAATTTTCAGAGAATACATTGAGTAATATTATCTACAGGATTAGATTATTCCAAGAATTGAAGAATTGCAGAAATTGAAGAAGTCTCAGGAATCATTATCAGGTTCTATGTGATGGTTGGTTGATGGTGATGATTTAATGTAAAGTTTTATTATCTGTCATATATTCTTGGGTGAAAGGAAGGGGAAAGGATGGAGAGTTCAACTCTCTCTTGATATTGGAGGATTGTATCTTCCTATTGGAGGTTTATCACTCCCTTTACATTTGGAAGCTGTAGCTACCTTTGGAAGTCATTACTTCCTTTGAACAATAACTATTGATTATTTATCATATATTGTGCATGGTGTATTGTGGTGTATTGGTGTAACTCTTATACTATTGTTCATTGCTCATTGGATATAATTGAATCGTTTAAGTATAATTTGAAAAGGTTTTTAAATTGTACTTGATACTGATTCACCCCCCTCTCAATATCAACTAAACCTTTATTCACACTTGTAAGAATGTACATGGCGCCTTGATACCTACTTCCATTATAGATAGGTTGTCTCATGTTTGTTAACGGTATACCTTAATGACAGGTAATCAAACAAAGTCTCATTGTGTTCTACCTCAACTCCTTTATTCACATGATGTAGACTTGCACCTTTGGTGGAATGTCTATAAGACTTGAAGACATTAGTTCATAGTTGCAACTTTCCTTAGATGTTGCTATCTCTAATTGGACCAATACCTATGTGACTTCAGTGATCATGGGGAATCAGATTGTACTCCATTGTATACAGATATCTTTAGATTGATTTTGGGACTGGTTTTACTGGGCGTTGTTCATGACTATGATAGATTTTGGCATGTAGCCACTTTTTATTGATTATTCATGGCCATGAATATTTGTTTTGTGTATTTTCACATGGATATGCAGTGTAATTCAAATTGGCATCCATGTGTGCAAAGTCAATACATATTGTAATACTCTCATGAGCAACTAGTTCATCCAACTGAGTCTCCATTACTCCACTTATGAGTATTATAATGTATTTTGGGCATCGCAGATACTCCTATGACCTCACACATTAGGGGGCATCTGTTATAGCAAAAGTTTCCTCACCCTATGCAAATTTTCTCAGAAGACCTTTTTCCATTTCCCTATGTAGAATTGAAGTCCCTTTTTGCAAATCCCAAATCTAAAAACAATATTTTTCCACAGATACCTACCCTAACTATTATACAACATGCGTATACGCAGGTTGCACCATTACATCCCACGTACATAGGGTTTTGTGCACAAAATTAAAAAATAGTGTCAGGTTTCCATGTCACATCACATGATTCATGATCCTTGACCTTCCTTATACTGGAAATGTTCCAACTCAACCCTTCAGTTCCATTTGAAGGCTATAAACAGGGCATATCCAAGCTATGGAAAAGAGGAGAAGAATTCAACTTTGACAGCAAAGTTACTCTGGAGAAATTATTCACTTCATATTGATTCTGCATCCCTTTTTCCTTTTAAGTCTGAACAGATTGTTCAACCCCCAAGATATTCCCTACTTAATTGAGAACCTCATTGTCTCTCTTATATGAGATTTCCTTTGGTGGAGGATTGAAGTGGTGGAGGCCCAACAAGAAGGGACTTAGTTTCTCGGTTTCGAATTTTTCCAACACTGAAGTTTCTAATTCATTCACTTATGTTGATTACATTTTAATAGAAATACTCTTTTCTCGTCCAATTAATATCTTGAAAATATTTGAATTGTTATTCCATGGGCGTATTTGTTATGAATGTTGATGAATTATACTATTGAATGTGCTAACTTTAGATATTAACATCATATGCTTGCATTTCTTGGTTGTTGAGGACAAGTTGCATGTGTATTTCTTTGAGTCAAGTGATCAATGGTGGACTTCATCAAAAGTCTAGACGAGGTAGGTTCTTTATCTTGCCGTGTTATCATATTTTCTTATATAGCATATCTGAGATTAGAGTTGATTTCTGCAATCATTTCCATCTATTGTGGTTTACCCCTAGCCATAGAGAGATTTTCCTCGTAACAACAATTGTGTCTAAAGGAGCAATTTCGGGTACATCATAATCGTTTATTAGGGATAGTCAGACATCACATCCCATTGCCATTGGGTAAATTCTCATTCTTATACTCCATAATGCATAGTTATCTCCTTTGAATAGTGGATCTCTATGTAAGGACATCCCTTCTTGTTGATCCATTGTGATTTCTTAGAAACTTCCTTCTAGTGATTAGACTGCGGTGAAGGAACCCACTCTGATACCAATTGTTGAAATATTTTTTAATACTGAGAGGTTTGGGTGAATCAATATTACTTCTTTTTCCAATATTTAACACCACTTAATCATTAATCTTATTAAACACAACAAATGATCAACAAAGAATAACAATACACATAATTTTAACATGAAACACCATAAAAGTTCTTTTTATATATTTATATAAAGTTTTCTTTTCATTTGCAAGATACAACTTGTATGAGACACCAACCTCCTCTTTTGAGAACCAACTTAGGGAGACAAATCCCATATTTTGAGCACCAATTTAAGGAGACAACAATCCTCTTTTTTGAGCACCAACACATGATGACAACAATCCCATGGTTTTCAAGCACCAAATTGAGGAAGTTGCAACTCCTTGTTTTTCAGGCTCTAACCTATAGAGGAATTTAATCCTCCCGTGCTCCACCTTTCCACCCTCAGTGCATTTTTTAATATTCAAACTTCAATTTCTTCCTTTCGACTCTTCTTCTATTTAGATGTTTTTATTAAATCATCGAGTCACACCTTCTTTCAACATATTTTCTTGTTTATCTAGTCATCCAAAAGGTATATGTCATTGAACCATTGTGTCTCTTTGTAAATAACAATGAACCAATGTATCTCTTCATTATAAGTATGTGCTTTTTCAATATAATATATTAATCATACTATTTTAATTAATACAATGTCAATTAACCATTGTGCCTTTTAGATCATTTAGTCAAGTTTTCAACTAGGTCAAAGATTTTGACTATCATGATTTAATTCACTTTTTAACTTAGCATATGTAAATACCACCATAGTTTGAAAATACCATGTCCTCTTTCACTTTTACCATTTTTTTAATCCAATTTTACTTTTACCTTTTTATTTATTCCACTTTCATATTTACTCATTTTTTACTTAAACTCCACTTCCACTTAACTTTTCAATTTTTGTTATTTATTAAAGTCATATTTATATTTAATCCACTTTCATTTCCACTTTTTTGTAAACTGCGTTTCCACTTGACTTGTCCACTTTTGTATATATTAAAGTCATACCAAGGTCACATTTGTATTTAATAACTTACTAACCTTTGACATATATTCGATCACTTACTAACCTTTGACATTACTGACAATTTATTCAATAATTGAATGCCTCGGCGGATCTAACCATTGGTGGTTGTTGGGAATTTTTTGGGTTTGAAGGGTTGTCTAACTTTATCCTGACAAGAATGATGACCAAAACTTGCTATGAAATATTGACTATCATGTTGATCTAACAAACTCAAGGGTTCTCGGTGTTGCATCAAGAAATTTCCCTTTGACTACACTCTGAAATGATAGTGCATGAGAAAGTATTCAAGAGGGAGACTCCCCAATATTTGTTCTATTCATGACGATCCTGTCTCAATAGAATATAAAGTCACCAGGACAACTTGATTCGGCCAGTGTAGTAATTGAAATTGTTTCATTTTTTCATTCTTTCAAATCACTCAACCAGGCGTTCCTCTGTATTCCGGCAGTCCACTGCATTCTTGTAACTTAGTATTCCTATAGATTTTATTGTAGTTACATGTCATACTCCACTATGGTACTTCTTGTCTTCATGTTGACATTAATGCCAACACAATATTTCCATGAAATGAGAAGAAACATGATCCATGGAAGCATGTTGAGATCCATCTAAAGAATATTTTGAAAGAAGTAATCGAAGATATCCTAGAAAACCATGAGTAGGAACCTTGTAAAAAATAGCCTCTCTATATTCAACCACCCCGTGAGTGTTGGGAACATAAAGGTGTTATCCTTGAAACTTCTAACTGTAGCCAACAAGTAGTGTAGTAGGATTTTGGATATGTTGATGTGTTTTTCCTTTCATTAGGAACATGGCCCATGCATTAGATCTAAAAACTCTAACTTTTGAAATAGAAGGTTCATTTCCATACCATTTATCATAAGGAGTCATACCTATGATAACACGAGTATGTGTTTTATTGATGATATGGATTGACATAAAATTGCCTCTCCCCAAAATGAAAGATTCATTTTATTTAGTGAAGCATGCAATGAACCATCTCCATGATAACCCTATTCGTCCATTCCGCTACGACATTTCTCTATGGAGTGTAAGGAACATTTCTCTGTTGAGATATGCCTTGGCCTATGAAAAATGTCTAGAAATCATTGTTATCATTTTAATCTCTGCCATCAATCTTGAGACACTTCATCTTCCTAATGCTTTGGTTTTTAGAAAAATCTTTGAATTCTCAAAACTTTCCAAACACCTGATACTTCAATTTAATGCTATATACCTAAAGAAAATGGGAAAATCATTGAGGAAGTACCTAGAAGATGTAATCATAGGCCCATATAGATCACTATGAACTAGAGAAAGAGGTTGAGATGCCCAACTCACTTTATCTTTCAGATAGGCCACCTAATGATGTTTCCCTATTACACACACCACACAGACACCACTAGGTAGTTCAATCAATGGAAGGACTGATCTAGATTTTATGAGCATAATGAAATGACTACAGATTATTAACAGGTTCTTAAAAAAAAATAACAGAGATACAATATCTTAAGGTCCTAACCTGCACATAGGTAGATCAATGTATTCGGATGTAATAAAGGTCAATATTAATAAGGCCTTTCAATAAAATAGAATAAGGCGGATGTAAGAAGACCTAATAGAAGCTTCTTCTTCTAGAAGGATCTTCCTCTAGTTGCTTCTCTTAATAGACATATTTAGTATAAATAAGGGTCGAGGGTATGAAAACCCTAGCTTGGAGATTATTGTAACAGAGCACTGCTCGACTGGAGGTTGCCCCCTCGAAGAGGCCTGTGAACATTTCTTTCTGAATCAAATTTCTATTTCAGTTGTTGTTCTCATATTATTTCTGTGTTATTGTGGAGATTATGTTGGTTATATTACTGTTATTCTACCATTTCTAGAATTTTATTTCTATTCTGCGTATTTATTATATCTGGTATCTTGCAAGTGGTATCAGAGCACTTTCCTTGGCAGAAATTGTGGGTATTTTTTTTAGGGTAGAGATGTATTTTAACGTCTTTAAGCCTCGAAGATCTGTTGTTACATGCATAAACCTGCAGTTGAGGGATTCATACATGTAGGAAATACAAGTGGTTCTTAAGCGCACATCTGTTGGCCACCCTTGTAACCCCTGTTGGTACCCCTTTGAGTGGTAGCGCATCAGACAACACATGTGTACGGATCGGCCTAGATTTCCTGAAGCCCTATTTAGATAAACCTATCGATCATCGGACTGCTATAGTGTCACCGAGAACAACACTCGGGAAGATACTCTCTAGTACCTAGGTAGTTGAGTAGTACGACTAAGGGTATGGTCTATCCTCCTTAGTTAGTGCCTTGAGATATTGGCTCGAGTACTACTGTTAGACCCTGCACGTATATCAGAGAGCTATAGCATAGGGAAAAACCTTGTTTGTAGAACCCTTGAATACCTAACCCTTGGGGAACATAAACATAAACAAATTAAACTAGCCAGATCTATTGCCGCGCAACTGTATTCAGGTTGCCAAGTAAATAAACATTTCTTTCTGGTTAATAATTTAGGGATTTCAGCACTGCAACATTCTTCAGACCGAAGTATAACCTCGCAGCTATAAAAAAAAAAAAAAAAAGACCTATTACATTAGATTCATCTCTTCTCCCTTATCACATTCATCCATATCATTTTTCTGCAAAAAATTTTGACCCCGCCCGCTCCCTTTTCAGTTCACCCATCCTCATGGTCCATACCCATAGCCAAGAACTGGAGTCTCACTTCAACACCCTACAATCTAGTTTCCTCGAGACCCAAAAAGAAGTGCAACAACTCAGTGCTACTATTGCCTCCTGTGATACATCCATCAATACCACCATAAATGCATCTGTGCAGTCCACAATGGAGGAATTCAAACAAGAACTGACCACCCATCTTGAATATGTCTTTGCATCACTCTGCACCAAACTAAAGATCCCTACCGATGACCCTTTTCCTGACGCACATACAAAGACCAAAGGTGAAACTTCTTCCAATTCCCATACCTTTCAGCCCCATCACTTTCAATGGGACATATGCCTTCTGCAGGTGGATGTAACCAAATTTGATGGCTCAGACCCCACTAGTTGGGTCACCCAAATGGAACATTATTTCTCTCTCTACAAAATTACAAATGACTTGGCCAAACTCCGGTATGGTGTTCTCCATCTAGATAAAGAACGCTGGCAATGGTGGCAATGGAGAAAAACTTCTCGTCAAGGGTATATTGTTTGTACCCAATTTGTGACTAAGATTTATGAATGCTTTGACACTGACACCAACCATTTGGGCCATTTGACAAAATTGAAACAATCAGGAATAGTAGAAGACTTCATAGCTACATTTGACTGCCTGGATTTTTGAACGGAGGGCATGACTAATTCTTTCTTTCGAGAGTGTTTTATCGGTGACCTTAAGGAGGAGATTCGGGCCCATGTCCTCATGGCTAGACCTGAAAGTTGGGTGGAGGCTACTAAAAAAGCTAAAGAAGCACAAAAAATTGTTTCCTCTCAAAACCGTAAGCCTTCCTTTATCCCTTGCCCTAAACCAGTAAACCCCACTACTCCCTCTACCCCATTAAAGATCCAAAAATTGACCAGGGTTGAAATGGATGAATGCCAACTCAAAGGCCTTTGTTATAATTGTGATGACAAATATTTCCCAGGCCACAAATGTAAGGAACAAAATCTTTGATGGCCATCTCTGAGGATATTCTAGAAGAGGATGTTGAAACTCCCCTTGTGCCCGAGTCACCAGAAATCACTAACACAAACCCTCCCTCCGACCCTCCTGAAGTGGAACCGATCATTTCCCTCAATTCTCTCACCGGCTTCTCTACCCCCCAAACCCTCAAGTTAATCGGTTACATCAAGCACCGAAAGGTCATCATTCTGGTTGATAGTGGCAGCACCCACAATTTTATTCATCACCGCATTGCCCAAGAAACCCATTGCTACATCCATGCTTTCAACAATTTCCAAATCATGATTTCCAATGGTGTTTCTATGAAATGTGGCGAGTGCTATGAAAATGTGCATCTCCAAATCGGTGACTACCACCTAAAATCCCATATGTTTGCTATTGACATGGGAGGTTGTGACATTGTGTTGGGTGCAGACTGGCTAAGGACTTTGGGTCCCATTCTCATGTATTTTAAGAACTTAACCATGCAATTCGATCAAGAAGGCCACCAATATAAATTCCAAGGTATCACTGCTGGTTCACCTGAGGTCATCAGTTCCCATCGCATGGAAAAGCTGCTCAAAAAATGTCATTCTGGTGTCATTGCCCAACTCCATGCCATACAAGCCATAGAGACACCCCCAGTGCCCCAAGACCTCCAAGCCCTCCTTTATAAACATCAAATGGTATTTTCCACTCCCCAAGGACTCCCTCCTTCCCGAGGTGTTCATGATCATTCCATTCCCCTTGTCCTAGGAAGCCTTCCCCACAATATTCATCCATATCGCCACCCCTTTGCACAAAAAAATGAAATTGAGAAAATGGTCCAGGAACTCCTTACTGCAGGCATCATCCGTCCTAGTAAGAGCCTTACTCATCTCCAGTCGTCATGGTACTAAAGAAAGAAGATTCTTGGAGAATCTATCCTAACTTCCATGCTCTCAACAAACTGAACATCAAAGACAAATTTCCCATTCTTGTCATTGATGAACTCCTGGATGAATTAAGTGGTGCCCAATTCTTTACCAAACTTGATCTTCGCTCGGGCTATCACCAGATACGTATGAAAGAGGTAGACATTCCCAAGACATCCTTTCACACTCATGAGGGCCACTATGAGTTTTTGGTCATACCCTTTGGCTTGTGCAATGCCCCCTCTACCTTCCAGAGCCTCATGAACCATGTCTTTCGTCCTTTTCTCCGTCATTTTGTCTTAGTTTTCTTTGATGATAACCTCATCTATAGCAAAACCTGGACAGACCATCTTACTCATGTGGATCAATTTCTCCGCCTACTCTCTCAGCACCAACTTTTCTTGAAACGGTCTAAATGTGCTTTTGGTGCCTTAGAAGTAGAATACTTGGGTCATCTGGTGGGAAAGGATGGCGTTAGGGTGGACCCAAAAAAGATTGAAGCTATGCAAGACTAGTCGCACCCAAAGACTCTCAAAATCTTGCATGGATTTTTGGGCCTAACAGGGTATTATCACAAGTTTGTTAAGAACTATGGAAAGATCGCAGCACCTCTCACGACTCTCCTAAAAAATAACTCTTTCACTTAGACTCTAGCAGCTGCTCAAGCTTTTCAAACCTTGAAGATGGCCATGTGCACCACTCCATTTTTGGCCCTTCCCGATTTCAAAAAGACCTTTGTGTTGGAATGTGATGCCTCGGGGAAGGAATCGGCGTTGTCCTTATGCAAGAGGGTCGACCTTTAGCCTTCACCAGCAAGAAACTATCTAAAAGGAATCTGGGCAAACCCATTTATGAAAAGGAAATGTTGGTGATTCTGCATGTCCTTGAGCTATGGCATTCTTATCTCTTGGGGAAACACTTCCAAATTAAGACCGACCAACAAAGCCTCAAGTAATTTCTAGAACAACGCATTTCCTCCCAGGAGCAACAAAAATGGTTGACTAAGCTCTTTGGATATGATTATGAGATCATTTACAAGAAGGGCAAAGACAAGGTCATGGCGGATGCACTATCCCAGAAATATGAAGACAAAGGATCCATTTTTTCTCTTTCCTTTATTGTACCTGATTGGCTCCAAGATGTGCGCCAGGAATGGCTTCAAGATCCCAAAAGTTCGCATCTGATCCAACAATTGCATACCAAGACTCCGGCTCCTCTAGGGCACTCGTAGCTCCAGGATGAGCTGCAATACAAAGGCCACTTGTATTTAAGTAAACAATCCAAGCTGAAATCCATGGCACTTTCTGAGCTTCATGCTACACCCACAGTGGGGCAGTCAGGGTTCACCAAAACATATGATAAGGTCAAACGTTCTTTTTTCTGGGATGGTATGAAACATGACATCTGTAAGTTTTTCACTGAATGTGAGGCATGTCAATGCAACAAGGGAGAAACAGTCAAATCTCTGGGCACCCTCCAACTGCTTCCGATTCCCCCTTCTATTTGGAAGGATATCTCTATGGACTTTATTACAAGCTTACCCAAAACGGGGAATAAATCAATCATAATGGTGGTGGTGGATCGCCTTTCCAAGTATGCTCATTTTTGCACTCTTCGCCACCCATTTACTACATCCACGGTGGATCAAATTTTCATGGACCAGGTCTTCAAGCTTCATGGCATGCCGCACTCTATTGTTTTTTATCGTGACCCAACTTTCACAAGTAATTTTTGGCAAGAATTGTTTAAGCTACAAGGTACACAATTGCATCTCAGCTTAGCTTATCATCCCCAGACGGATGGTCAAATGGAAGTTGTCAACAAGTGTTTGGAAACATATCTGAGGTGCTTTGCCTCTAAAAAACAACACCAGTGGGCTCAATGGTTACCCCTAGCTGAATGGTGGTACAATATTACATACCATACAACCACTCACATGACTCCTTTTGAAGCGGTATATGGACAGAAGCCACCTTTAGTTCTCTCATACTTATCAGGTACCTCAAAGGTCCAAGCGGTTGACCAAACACTTACAGTCTGAGAGGATATTCTTCGTACCCTTAAAGAGAACTTGGTCATGGAACAGAATCGCATGAAGCAGCAAGCAGATCAAGGTCGCTCAGAGCGTCAATTTGCAGAAGGGGATCAGGTGTTTCTACGAATGCAACCATATAAGCAAAATTCCCTCAAGGTTGAGCATTGTCAAAAGATAGCGCCCAAATTTTATGGTCCTTACACCATTCTCAAGCGTGTGGGACAAGTCGCATATCAGTTAGCTCTTCCCAGTCAGTTGAAGCTACATCCTGTTTTTCATGTTTCCTACTTCAAGAAGGTGATTGGAACCATGTGCTGAATTCAAACCAACCTTCCAGAGTTAGCTGAAGAAGGATCCATTTGGCTACAACCAGAAGAAGTTTTGGACTAGCGTGAGCATCGCCTGCGTCAGAGAACCATCAAGGAAGTGCTAGTACAGTGGAAAGATATGACTCCAGTAGATGCCACTTGGGAACCAACTACCATTCTGCAGCAGTTTCCACATCTCAAGCCTCAAGGACAAGGTTGTTTTTAAGGGGGCAGACATGTTAAGGTCCTAACCCGCACATAGGTAGATCAATGTATTTGGATGTAATAAAGGTCAATATTAATAAGGCCTTTCAATAAAATAGAATAAGGAGGATGTAAGAAGACCTAATAGAAGCTTCCACTTCTAGAAGGATCTTACTCTATATGCTTCTCTTAATAGACATATTTAGTATAAATAAGGGTCGAGGGTATGAAAAACCTAGCTTGGAGATTATTGTAATAGAGCATTGCTCGACTGGAGGTTGCCCCCTCGAAGAGGCCTATGAACATTGCTTTCTGAATCAAAGTGTTATTTCAATTGTTGTTCTCATATTATTTCGGTGTTATTGTGGAGATTATGCTGGTTATATTATTGTTATTCTGCCATTTCTAGCATTTTATTTCTATTCTGCGTATTTATTATATTTGGTATCTTGTACAATAAAACTAGGTTTCTATTCAATAAGGAAATAAGTTGAAACTACAAAATGCAGCAGAAAACAAGCTTGTTGGAATGGTCGCGACTTATCTCTGAGAAGAGATGGGATTGCTACACTCATTTGCAATAAGATGATTACAATGAGGCTCTAAAGGCCTTTTTACAATAAATAGGAATGCCAGTAAACCTAGACATCCAAAAAACTAACCCTAGGGGATGAAGCGACAAAAGTCATGTGGGCCCCGTTTGGGTAAGTTAGTACATCAACTTCTCGGGGTCGTAACTTTTGCATACGATCTCCGTTTTAGGTGCATGATAGCCTGTTGGAAAGGTTTCATCGAGGAAACTCATTTTGGGGAAAAGATCGAAGGGATTTCTATGTTTCTCACCATTTTCCCCCAAAAAATGTTGTTTAGGGCCTCAAAACGGCTCCAGAAGTTTCAGGACCCGAAAAACTACTAAAAATAGTAAATTACCAAAATTATCAGAAAACGGTTTTGAGCCAGTTGGAAAATGTGGGTGGCCACTGATATCCACCTGGATCAATCCTCCCTCCTTAGGAAGAAACAGTCTCCATTGAGTTGAGTTCCCCCATCAGATGAGGAAATTTTTGTTGAATTTTGCCCCGTGTGAGCCACTTGCCTTGGTGCAGGAGCTGCCCTGCTTTGACGACTCGATAAAGCTAGATCCTTTGTTGTCGTGTGCCCTTGATCTATGTGTCCACAATATGATCATTGGATGCCTGTTGTATGCATTCAGGGTTGAGCTCTGTTGGTGTCAGTTGTTCTGCTACTTATGAGGTGTCCAATAATGGTGGGAAATAAGGGTGAAGAACATCCACGTTGAACACTCGGTTCAAGCCAAGGAGGAATGTTGAGCTCAAAATCATTATCCCCATAATGGAGTGGGAAAATATTCCAATGGGGTCTTGTAAGACGTTCTTTCTGCAAGTGAAACCAAACTTTGTCGCCCAACTAAAACTTATGTGGCACCCGATGTTGATCACGACGCTTCTTGTACTTGTCATTGGACTTATGTAGGATATCTTGAACCTATTGGCAGCTGTGTTGGACATGCTCAATGAACCAGTTGGCTTTGTCAGCTTTAGTTGGAGCAAGAGATGAGTCGGTCGAGGTGACCGCAAGGGGAAGTGAAACATCTATCAGACCCAATGGTTGGAATCCAAACCCCACCTGAAAGGGGTTGTGGCCGGTTGGGCTATGGAGGGCTTGATTTTAGCTATGCTGGATATAGGGAAGGATCTCATCCCATGTGCGAGGGTTCTTGGAATTATACATGCAAAGGATATGCACAATCATTCGATTTATGACCTCGGTTTGGCCATATTTCTGGGGGTGGAAGGGCATGGATTTGGTGAGCTTGGTGTCCGACAGTGACCAAAGACTCGACCAGAATGTGCAGAGAAATTGACTATCCCAATCTGAGACAATGGTTTGTGGGATTCCAAACTGTACCCAAACTCGTTTAAAGAAGATATTGGCAGTGGCCTCTACTATGATTCTCTTCTTGCAGGCAATCATAATTGCCATATTACAAAAGCGATCAACAACCACAAAAACACAGTCATTTACCTGCTTGGTGGATGGGAGGCCCGACATGTAGTCCATTGAGATGGATTCCCATGTCCTGACAAGAGTAGGAAGAGAGGTGTACATGCCCTATTTCTTAGTGGTCAGTTTGGCAATAAAACAGGCAGTGTAGAACCTGATATACTTGCTGATCTCCTGTCGAAGTTTTGGCTAGTAGAAATGTTTCAGTAGCATTGCCACTATATTTTTGATGCCGAAGTGTCCTGCCACTGAAATGTAGTGGGATTCCATATCATCTTTGCTCGCTCGCTTGATGGAACACATATATGGCTCAGACCACACAACAACCCATCCTAAAGATGGAAATTATCGACAACTACATTTGCACCCAACATTTGGTAGGTGGTTTCGAAGTTTGAGTCTATCTCATAGAGTTGGGAGCATCCATAGGTCTCATGGACACAAGAGTCTAGCACCATGGTGAGTTCCGTGACTGGAAGTTTTCTAAGGCAATCAATGACATGGTTGGTGATTCTTGTTTTATACTTGATGTTGAGTTGGAATTGTTGCACGTATGTGGACCACTTTTGATGGCGGTCATTTTGCAATTTTCCTTGTGTCTACATGAATTTTAGTGGCTTATGATCAGTGTGGATGACTATATCCTTCCCAAGAATGCAATGTCTCCACTAGCGATAGGCTTGCATAGTGGAGTACATGTATTTGTTGTAAGTAGGGTACTTACGGACAACATATGATAGTGTCTCACTATGATAGGCCACGAGGTGGCTGTGCTGAGTGAGAACGACGCCCACGACACATTCTGAAGCATCTGTCTTGATTTCAAAGGGATGTTGGAGGTCTGGTAGTGAAAGTATTAGGGATGAGCACAAGAGCTACTTCAAATCATCGAACGCTTGTTGTTGGGACTGGCCCCACGCTAATTTCACCTTACCACCACCCCTGATTATTTGGTTGAAGGCCCACGCAATATGGGAGAATCCCAACATGAACTTATAGTAGAAATTGGCAAGGCCCAAGAAGCTCTGAAGCTCAGTGAGTGTGGTTGGGGCTGGCCAGTGACAGATGACTTGGATCTTGGCTGGATCCACATGTATGCCATGATGATCAATGATGTATCCCAGGTAATGGACCCTGTACATGCTGAAGGATAATTTTTCCAATTTTTCTTATAGCTTGTGTTGTCGTAGGGTGTGCATAACCTATTGAATATGCTGCAAGTGTTCGACCCAAGTATTGTTGTAAATGAGAATGTCATCCAAATACACCACTACAAAAGTATTGGTGAATGGTCGTAGGATATCGTCCATAATCCTCATGAAAGTGGATGGAACATTTTTCAAACCAAAGGGCATGACCAACCATTCTAAAAGGCCTTCCTTTGACTTGAAGGCAGTCTTCCATACATCTATTTGTTCTATTAGAACCTGGTGGTAGCCAAAATTTAGTTCAATCTTATTGAAGTATTTGGCCTCCATGAGTTGATTAAAGGAGGTCATCTATTCAGGGAATCGGGTAACAGTTTCTGACTATTATTTTATTTAGAGCCAAGTAATCAATGCAGATTCACCAGGTTCCATCTTTCTTTTGTACCAGCATGATTGGGCTCCTGCAAGGTGATGAGTTGGGATGAATGTGCCCCTTGTGGAGAATTTCTTGGATCTGTCACTTGATCTCCTCATTCTCTAACAGAGAGTGGCGATAGACTGGCCCATTGGGCAGCAATGCATTGGGGGTTAGATTGATAGGGTTCTTGACCTTATCTACTTGCTTATGCTATGTGGAGAGGTCAGCCACAAAGACCTTAGATGTGGTTGTGATCTTTCACTCATTCCGAGAGAGAATCATGAAGAAGACAAACTTCCCCATATGAGAGATGACATTCTTACATATCTTAGTAGAGATCAAGGAAATAGCACTAGGTGGGACTGCCTCGGGTATCCTAGATAATTTCATGTTTAAAGTAATAATAACACTAAGAGGCCTAGACTCATATACAACATGACATTTCCATAAATAAGGTTGGCCCAAAACAACATCACAAAATTCAAGAGGATCAAAATCACACAATACCTCGTCTTTAAAGGGCTTGATGTCGTATGAAAATCGACACTGTTGGTTAATGTGGAGATCACTTCCTTGGCAGAGCCATCCAATGGTGTAGGGTTGTGGGTGCGGCTTTGTTGGTAGGGCCAACTTCTTGATGACCTATGTTGAGATGAGGTTCTTCTGGCTACCACTATCAACGATGAAGTGCAGCGGGGTGCCTTTTACCCACATCTATGAATGGAAGAGGCACTCTCCTTCTTCTGGCCCATCTGGTTCACTAGGTTGGAGCTTGGTGGTAGAAACTATGGCACTAGATTCCATGTCAATGATTCATATTCCCCTTTCTGGTTCTGACTTAGAGTTAGAACCTGCATCTGATTTAGAGGCTTCCACTTCAGCCACCAATGACTACTTTGAGCAACAGTTAGCAGTGTTATTCCAAGGGATCTTATGGAAGTCACACCACTTACTGGTGTCTTTCTTTGTCTTTCCGATGTCCTTCTTTGCTTGTGTCTTGGACTAGTTGTCCTGATACTGTCCATGTTTTCTCTATCCTTTGTTCTATGGGTTTGGGACACCCTTTCTTGGCTTTTGTTGTGAAGGGTTCCCAGGCCCAAATTGCCACGTCTTTTGTTTGAGCTTCTGCTCAATTTTGATGACATATTGGTAGGCCGCGCCCAAGGATGAGATGTCCAAAAATTCCATTTCGGTCTGGATGTATCTATGCAGAGAACTGCGACACTTGAGCACCAGATGCCACTCTAAATCTTTGATACCTAGATTGGTGTGCAAGGTATGGAAGATATTTGTGAAATCTGGCACTGCTTGGTCTCTTTCTTGCTGTAGTGTGGTCCATTTGGTATACAAGTCGTCATAAATTCTGACATGGTAGTATTATTCCTTAATAGAATCCTTGAAGGATTCCCATGCAGTCGTGACTGTAAATAATGAGGTTTCCTCTGTTTCCTTTTTCTCACAGATATTTTCCCACCAATCTTTGACATGGGGAACGGCTTTGAGGAGTGAAAAACTAATATTTTCTATATTCGAAAAGTTATGGAAAAAAAAATACCCTTCTAGTAGATTCAACCACTTGTCTACAACATCTGCATCTATCTAACCTTCAAATATAGGAATATCAAAGTTTATTTGTACCTTGAATGGGGCGGTGCCTTCGCTCGAAGAAGATGAGTCGCTTGTTGGTAGTCGTCGAAGGATTTGCGCAAAACTATCCATCATCTTGTTCCTTTGTTGTGTGAGGGATTCCTAAAGAAACATTTTGAAAGGATCTCCTATCTCGCCATATTTCTTTTCTCCTTCCATGATAGGTTGCTTGGGCATGTGACAGCTTTTCTCCTCAAGAGAAACAAGCTCGAGACCCAACTCTTTGTACTTCGACCTCATTGGGGACATGCATTAAGACGACAAGGAGCATACTGATCTGATACCACTGATCTATATTTTATGAGCAGAACAAAATGACTACAGATTATAAACAGGTTCTTAACACAAAATAACAAAGATATAGTAAAACTAGTTTTCTTTTCAATAAGGAAATAAGCTAAAACTATAAAATGCAACGGAAAACAAGCTTGCTGGAATGGTGGCAACTTATCTCTGAGAAGAGATGTGACAGTTGCACTTATTGACAAGAAGATGATTAAAATGAGGATCTGAAGGCATTTTTACAATAAACAGGAATGCCAAAAACTTTAGACATCCAAAAACCTAACCCTAGGAGATGAAGCTCCAAAAGTCATGTGGGCCCCATTTGGGTAAGTTAGTACATCAACTTCCTGGGGTCGTAACTTTTGCATACGATCTTCGTTTTAGGCGCATGATAGCCCATTTGAAAGGTATCATTGAGGAGATTCATTTTGGGGGCAACAAAACATCTTTTAGGGCCTCAAAATGGCTCTAGAAGTTTCAAGACCCGAAAAACTGCTAAAAATAGTAAATTACCAAAATTGTCAGAAAATTGTTTTGAGCCAGTTGGAAAAGGTGGGTGGCCACCGATATCCACCTGGATCAAGGAAATTAATGATATGAAATGGAATCATATGTCACAAAGATCCATAATTGGTGTGATCAAGACATTGATTCCATAGCATGGTGGTGTCATCAACATTGGTTATCATAGAAATCAACCCTTTTTTATTTTACAGGGGATTCTTCCCAAACTTGTACATATTATCAGATTCTTCATCTTCAGCCAGCCACCTTGAAACTATATTTCATGTCCTTTACAACCCATCCGTCTGACCAAAATTTTACCTTTTATTGGTGTGTGTAATGCTATAAATAGAAAGAAGGATTGGTCCAACACTTGCAACATGAAGGACATCTCCAAACTTTGTTGTATGAATGGTGACATCACCATATCCCTCAATTTGTATTGTTGATTTGTCACCAATAACCACTTACTCTCCATTTTGTTGTTGTCTAAAATTATAGAGATGGTGTTCATGTCTAGTCATGTGTTGAGTATATGGAAAGTCAACAATCCACTCTTTCTAAGAATAAGATGGACAAAGTGCAGAGTGTATGGCCAAATGTATATGATGATATTTCCATCTTTATCTCCAAAAAGGTCTTTCATCTTGCAAGATCTTCAATTTTTTGAAGATGAGCAAGGAAAGATTTAAAGGGATGGTCCTACTTATGACAATAGTTGCATATGACCTTTTTCTTCTTGGATAATTTCATGTTTTCTCCTTTACCATAGTCATACTTGAATTTAAGAGGGGTTGAGATAGTCTTTATATTGGATTGATCCAGGGGGGTGGGGGTGGTAATTCACCTATATTCATTAAAGTAACTTGATGTCGAATGAGATTAGAGAAAACCTCCTCAACAGTAGGAGTTATAGGCTCCTTGAAAAATAAAGGAATGCTTTAATATTTAAAAACAAAGGATTTGAATGATTATTTAGAACAATACTTAGAAGTTTCAGATTTGATTTTCCTTTTCCTCCTACTTGATTAATGCCCTCCTTCAAGTTTTTAAACCTTGCAATATGCTCCTCAACTATGTAGAAGTCACCCATATTTATTGGAGTTACTTCACACACACCTATGATTTATTTTTCCTAAGTTCTTTCTTTTCTTGTTAGTCATAATTAGTCATTATCCAGCCTCCTATATTTTAGGAGAGAATATTCCACCTGGAGAATAATCTCTTTAGTTGACACTTCAATTTGACTAGTTGAGTTGAGTCTAGATGTTGCATTGGTTTTGTCACCATGAAACATTAGGATCATCACCATGCTAATGATCAATTTCCTTGGGATCATCACCATACTGGCACATTACCCTTGATTCCTTTATCTACTCCTCACTAAACTTTGTTCAGTCAGTTAATTGAAGATTGGTTGACTAGTTAACTCAGCTAGGTGGCAGTTCACTCCCATAACTTCCTGAGAGACTAGACTAAGTGGAAGTTCACTCCCGTAACTATTGATGTGTGTCCATATCACTCTATAACACCACTATGGAGCATTGGTTCTCCTCCAGTGCACATTCATTGAGTTATACAGAGTATATCATGTCTAAATTATTCATTATTCATTACGGTTAATGAAAATTCTTCTATTCTTTCTCTCCTTCTTATTCTTTCTCAATTTCTCTCTGCAAATGTGTGTAGTATTTTCTATCTAGATATATTTTTTGTAGGTTCAACACATTTACATGGTATCAGAGCCAACATACTACTAAGTAAAATCTACACCAAATTGTTTTGTAGGTACAAAAGATTGAAGATAGCGGAAAGATGGATTTCCAAAAAGAATTCATTCTTACACCTTACAACTACTTTGCATGGAAGGATAAAATAGTCATACATATCCAAACCAGAGGATTGTAAAGGTTAAACTTGCATATAGACACAGAAACAACATCAGCCATAGAAAAATCCAAGTACTTAAATCGAATGGATGAAGCATTCAGAACAATTTGCAGTCTTATTTCTCTCGATCTCCTTTTTCACATATCTTCTTGTAAGACTCCCAATGAATCTTGGGCTACCTTGGAAGGAATATTTGGAAAATAGGATGATATGAGGGTACACATGATGGAGGTGGAATTACTCACATTGGATCCAAAAATCTTCGACAATATCCAATATTTCTTTACAAAATTCAAGGATTTACTGTTGCAACACAAAGCCTGTGGGGTTGATAAATCTAAGGAGGAGAAACAAATGGTTCTCACCATTCTCTCCAAACTTGGTCTTGAATTGTGTGTGTTAATTTCCACATTCCATTCAGTCAGATTAACCTCCGGAGCTACCTGGAAGATGCCTTCTCTTGAGGACTTTATCGAATCTTGACACAAGAGAAAACCAAGCTCATCAACATGAGAAAAATCAAAGGCCCAAAGGTGCATGCACTTACTATGAAATATGGAATCCATCAATATCATAAATCTAAAGATAAATGAAAAAGGAAAGCTCATGCAAATCTAAAGAAGGGAGGGTACTCAAAACCCGTCGTTGATGCCTTCGGATCCAAAGGGGAAAAGGGAAGAAAAGGGGAGAAATGCACATACTGTCACAAAGGATTCCTTCCAGAATTCACATGCATGCAAAAACAAATAGATATAATGACTCAAATACTTCAGCAAAACAACCTTGGAGACCACATCCCTGAGGGTGCCAAGAAGAAGAATCCAGAAGATCAAAATCCCAAGAAAGGAAATTATCGCAATGCCTTGATTACCATCAACTCCTCTCCCAGTGCTTGGATCGTAGATTCATGAGCATCACATCACATGGCTGCCTCAAAAGAATTCTATTCTTCATTGGATGCATGCAAAGGTCCTCCTATTCTGATGGGGGACAACTCTTCAATCAAAGTCACCGACAAAGGAATGATTGAACTCACCAACGAAAGTTTCGAGAATGTATTGCATGCTCCCAAACTTGTTCTCAACCTTATCCTCATGTATCAGATGACAAATTCCAGAACCAGAAAGAAATCCATATTCACACAAAATTTCATGGACATCTATGACATGCAAACCAACTTTCTACCAATGAGGTAAATTATCAATCTAGAATGTATACATTTTCTGATTTTATTGAACCGTAATATGCTTTATTGCTTACCCATGCTGATGAAAGTAGTAGGATATTGCACATATGGTTTGGACATTTGAAATTCAGATATATGCAACAATGTATCAAGAAAATATTGGTTTATGGTCTACCAAACATCCATTTCTCCAAGGGAGTATGTGAGGGATGTGTTCTTGGAAAACACCCTCAAGAGAAATTTGACAAAGGAAAGTCTCATAGAGATTCTTTGCCTTTAGATCTGATCCATAGTGACCTCATGGGTCCTTTTCCACATCGATCTATGAGAAAAGAGAGGTTTTTTCTCATTTTTGTTGATGATTTCTCACGTTTTACATGGATTTACTTTCTCAGTAAAAAATCTGAGGTCTTTCAACACCTCAAAGATTTCAAATCCCTGGTTGAGACACAGTCCAGAAATAAAATCAAAGTCCTATCAACTGATAACGGGGGAGAGTATGTCAATCATGAGAACCATAATATTTTCCATGAGGAAGGGATTCAGTTGCAACACACAGGTCCCTATACTCTGCAGCAAAACAAAGTTGTTGAGCGAAAAAACAGATCTCTAAAGGAGATGGCAGCTTGCATGTTGCATGCAAAGTCACTACCACATAGACTGTAGGTCGAAGAACTTAATCGTACAACATGCATCCAAAATAGATCTCCCCATAGATATTTCAAGGATAAGACCCCCTACGAGGCTTGGAGTGGCCTCAAACTAGAAGTGACCCACTTTCATATTTTCGATTCATGTGCATGGGCCCGAATTCCCTCTTAAAAGAGGAAGGAACTTGATCCACAAAACACTGAGTGTATTTTTGTTGGATACCCCGATAGTGTGAAGGGATATAGGCTTATTGATATTTACTTTGAATTGAGCAAAGTTTCCAATTCGAGGAAAGTTCCTCGCATGTACCTCAACAACCGCATGCAGACACCTTCATTATTCCACCTGTCCAAGATGATGAGCATGCACATGCCAAATATTATTCATATGAGAGTTATGATTCATAGGACTTAGATGATTCAGATAAAGAGTTAGTACAGTCAAATGAAGATTCAGAGCATCCAGATGTAGTTGCATAGCCAGAGAAGAGGCCCAAGTGGGCACAAACTACTCTTCAGGATGCAAGGGATTTTGTTGGTGATCCAGCCAGTACTAGGAGGAATCGATCAGTTTTCGAGGAGCCTCATGTTTCACTCACTGCCACTAAAACATTTCCCTCCATGAATCTTTTCTTGGTTCAGTCTTCAGATCCACAATCTTATGGCGAGGTTGCTAGAAATCCCTTTTGGGAATTCGCCATGCAGGAGGAGTAAATCTCCATCCTCAAGAAGGGATCTGGTTCCCCTTCCTTCTAGGAGGAAAATTGTCATATGCAGATGGGTCTACAGGACCAAGAGAACAACGGATAGACAAATTATAATATACAAATCTAGGCTTGTTGCCAAAGGCTTTCAGGAGGTGCATGGTATTGACTATGATGAGACCTTCACTCCAGTAGAGAATATGGATTCCATACAATTTGCAGTTCCCATTGCGGCATCCAAGGGATGGGAAGTCCATCAGATGGACGTGAAGAATTCATTTCTTCATGGCCATCTCTCTGAGGAGATATATATGGAGCATCCCCATGGATTTATGAATGAATCATATTTGGTTTGTCGACTAAAGAATTCTTTTTATGGCCTCAATTAGGCTCTAAGGGCATGGTATGCCAAGATGGAATCCTACCTATTCTCACAAAACTTTGTACATTGTAAATCAGACCTGAATTTCTACATGCTTAGGATAGTTGATTCACTTCTACTCTTAGTTATGTATGTTGATGATTTGTTGATCACCGGTTACTCAACTTCAACAATTGTTATAGTCAAGATGACTCAACATGACATGTGTTTTATGATGGGAATGGGTCCGCTACACTTATTCCTTGGACTCGAGATCAGTCAGGATGCATCAGGCATCAAATTGTCTCAGGCCAAGTATGCACGATATCTCCTTGAGAGATTTCACATGACAGACTGCAAGTGTGCTTCAAATCATTTCCTATCATGATTCAAACTTGAGGATGGCAGGGACACTCCATTGGTTGCCAACACGCTGTATAAGCATCTAGTGGGGAGCTTCTTTTATCTCACACACTCCAGACCAGACCTCTCCTATGCAGTTGGTGCAGTTTCCAGGTTCATGCAAGAGCTACATGAGCTACATTGGAAGGTTGCAAAGCATATCCTTCAATACGTATATGGAACCATCACCTTTTTCGATTCATTACGAAGAAGAATATACATTATATATCATCGGGTTTACTGATTCTGACTGGGATAACGATAACATTGATCACAAGTCCATATCTGGTTATTCACTCAGTCTTGGTTCTGGTCCTATCTATTGGTCGAGTAAGAAGCAAGATGTCATTGCTCTATCTTCAGCCGAGGAAGAGTACAAAGGGGTAGTTAACATAACCATTTAGGCTATGTGGCTAAAAAAATTTCTCACTGAGTTGAGAATTCAGTTTCATCAGTCGATCATCATCTAGTGTGACAACCAGAGCTCTCTAAAGTTCTGTAGAGATCCAGTTCAGAGGAAGTAGATGAATCACATTGAGATCCACATGAAATACATCCAGGACTCAGTACACGAGGGGATCACCAACCTATAGTTATTTCCTTCGGCAGAACAAATGACAAACATCTTCACCAAGACCTTCACTGAGAAGAAGTTCCATTCTCTGCAAAGTCGTCTTGGAGTGAAGGACACAATTGCCTAGCAACTGTAGTTCTTATTTTTACATACATTGTACCATGAGGGGGGGGGTTTCCCATGAGGTTTTCCCTCTTTCCTCTCTTTATTTTCAATGTATCTTTTGTATTTTGGTACCTAACATGGCCTCATTGTCGAGACCCATTCTTTATTTTCACTATAGTAATGTTCAGGGGGGGTGTTGGAGTTATTTCACACACATCTAGGATTTATTTTTCCTAAGGTTTTTCCTTGTTTATTAGTCATAATTATTCATTATCCAGTCTCCTATATTTTAGGGGAGAATATTCCACCTGGAGAATATTCTCTTCAGTTGACACTTCAATTTGACTAGTTGAGTTGAGTCTAGATGATGTATTGTTTTTGTCACCATGCAACATTGGAATCATCACGATGCTAATGCACACTTTTCTTTATATCATCAACATACTGGCACATTACCCTTGATTCCTTGAGCTACTCCTCACTACACTATGTTTAGTCAGTTAACTAAAGATTGGTTGACTAGTTAAGTCGGCTAGGTGACAGTTCACTGCTATAACTCCCTGAGAGACTAGACTAGGTGGAAGTTCACTCTCGTAACTGCTGGTGTGTGTCCATATCACTCTATACCACCACTATGGTGCATTGGTTCTCCTTCAGTGCACATTCATTGAGTTATACAAAGTATATCATGTATAAATTATTCATTATTCATTACAGTTAATGAGAATTCTTCTATTGTTTCTCTCATTCTTCTTCATTATCAATTTCTCTCTGCAAATGTGTGTAGTATTTTCTAGCTAGATCTATTATGTAGAGGCTCAACACATTTACAATCTTTTGATTGGAGAGTTTAGTTTCAAGTCAATTTACTTGAGTAGTATTCACTATTCCAAAGAGAGTTTTGTGGTATCCCAAATTTTCTTTGCACCTTGTTATGATGAATGAGATTAGGCTTGACATAAAAGCGATCAACCCAAGAGATTCATCCTTCAAACATATGAGGTCATCACTCTCATCATATTTATAAATATGTGGCCTTGCCAAGTACATCCATAGACCTTTTCTTCTATGTAGGTAAATCATTTGATCCACCCAAGAATGATAGTTGGCACCATTTAGACAGAGAAACAAATACCTTGAATCCATAGCAATAGGATGAAGGCTCCTTATGGAATTAAGACTTTAGAAATTCACCTTTATATTTCCAAATGGTTCAAAACCCTAGATAACCTTAGGAATGAAGATTTTGGCCTTAAAAAAGGGTGAAAAGCTAAAATAACCCTAGATTAGAGTATATATCTCTAGAACCCCTAGATAAACCCTAGAAGAGATGATCCTAAAAAACCTAGTCCTACAATATAACAATGTTGCCACTAGCCACTAGTTTTTGGATCAACCAAAAGGATTGAGAGAGTAAGGTTCATAATTGATACCATGTTGAGATTTAAAAAGGTCAACATAAGAATTAATGGAACCATATCTCACCCAAATTCCGAAATAGCCTCCTCAAAAGTGCGCTAGAGAGAGTACAAAAGCCAAGCACAAGTGATGAAAAACAAAGATACACAAATGTGCCTAAGAGAAAGATGTCAATGCTTGTGAAATGTCCAAAATTAATTTTTTTTAGGATTATAAAAATTTGTATTTAAGATCAAGAGAAAAAAAAAAAACAAGATGATACAATTGAGAGATTTATTTGTGTAATAAAGTGATGTGATCCTTCAAGAGGGGGAGACATCCCTTTGAGAGGGGGTTATGGGCTTGTAAAATAAGGGCCTATATCTCGAGAGGGTTATTGATCCCACATATCATGTTTAACCGGGCTGACCTTAACAATAATCCTAATATACACTAAATGAAATAAAATATAATCTTAGCCATACTTACAAGTACATAATGGTACAGATGAATGGTTCATGGCCACATATATAGATTACACCAATAGGTCCAACACCAAAGCTAACAAAAATGAGAAATGAAATGGGAAGCATAAAAAGGCATATATTTCATATGTATATTTCTTGACAAGTAATCTTTGCTCATGATTAATGAATTTGTTTTAATGAGTCATGTAGTTTCCATGTGTGTTATTTATGTCTAGAACTTGCCACATTCATAAGCTTTGCATTATAAAAAACACTTGTGTTAATTTTAACTTTTCTTTCCTTATAAAACTAACTTATTGTTACTTTGAAACATTCAACTAGAAAGGAAAATTAACGTATTTATGTCTAGAACTTGCCACATTCATAAGCTTTGCATTATCAAAAAAAATTGTGCTAATTTTAACTTTTCTTTCCTTATGAAACTAGCTTATTGTTACTTAGAAATATTCAACTAGAAAGGAAAAATAACATCTTTCAAGTGTATAAGTTATCTAATTTATAATGCCCTATTGAATTTTTTGTACTTTTCCCCACTCATAACATATTTTCTCTTTGAAATATTTTTAACAAAATCATCAACATTGAATGCATGAAAACAATGAAGGATGGATCATGACAAGTTAGTGATATTATATTTCAATTTATATGATCTATAATGTTTGTGACATAGGTCAAAACAACTTTTTATGCTAACCAAAATTTTCTTGTTTGCATAAAAGACCATTGCACATGTTGTGGGAGATTGGTACTTTGAGTGATCTGCAGTGAAGGAAGTTGATTGTCCCTATCCTTGTGACCGAACTTGCCACAACCTCATTTTCCCATGACTATAACAACATACAAAAACATAATGTTCCCAATCAAATATATGAGAAAATATCTTTGAGCTCTTATTATTTCTCGTGAAATGCGAGTTTACTCGCATAATTATTATTTAAATCTCATCTTCAATAATTTGACAATATTTTCATCACTTCAATTAATTGTATTTTTTTTATTAATTTCATATCAATTATGTTCAAGAAAAAAATGTATTTTTCCTTAATAATGTTAATTGAAAAATAAAGATGCGACTATGATTATCTTCAAATTCACGAAATTTTTCATATTTTCCAATCGATGTTTACATTTAAGACACAAAATTAGATACCACAAAATCTTTGAAGTGGATAAAAATGAGACAAATCGGGATTTGAAGTCCCTATGAAAAAGAAAACTTGTTATCTATATTAATCATTGCATTTTTCTTATTATAATATCAAACATGTTAGATATTTGCATATTATATCATCTTTGTTTTTTTTTCTTTGAAAAATACTCTGCTAATATCAACAACAAAAAAAATTGTTTCCTCAGTTTGTGTTTAATATGTATGTAGATAAGATCAATAGATAGATATTTTCTCTATTAAAATTTCTAATATATCTAAAACTATTATAATGGGTATTAAATATTTCTAAAATAAACATCTTATAAGATTTGAGGGGTCCATGTCACATCAATTACTTGACATTGGTAAGCATTTATGTTTTTTTATATATGTATGTAGTATGCATGTATGCATGTGTACATAGTAGAAATTGGTTATCTAGTCTACAGAGAAACATAATATGCATGAGTTTTTGGATTCCTTTAAAAAAACCCAACATATATATACATCTTACTTTTGGATAGTCACAATTTGTGACATAGATTTATCTACCATCCTTAGCCTCTAATATGGAAAATATATACTTAAGTCTTTATCTACCTCCACCTCTCCCCTAAAATCCTACAGATTATCCCTCATCTCAAGGATTAGTTCTTGTGTTCTCTCCACCATCACAAATGAACTTGTGTATGGGTGGGATCTTATGAGTTCCTACCCAAGAAGAGAATAGTGGAAGTGCTCTTCCAATAATCATTCTCACCATGGAGTGGGGAACCATTACCCCTCAATTTTCCCCTTTATCTACATCCTCAATCTGCAATTCAAAAACCAAAAAGAAATATACAATGATAAGAGATCAAAATGCCCAATTTGTGCTCATATCAACTTCATTGTCAATTTTGTCTCAAAGAATTATCATACATCCATTTCTTTATTTATATTATTAACACTTACTAGTCTCCCCTCTTATCTTTGTCATTAACCCCATGCAATTGGTGGCTATCCAATTCATGTTTGCATCCAATATAGATACCCTATTGTTTCCATGGTGGGTTCCTTGTTCTTGAACTAGTCTTTAGTTTGTAAAACAATTTCAAGCCTTAGGTGACTAAATTCTTTATGACCTCAATCAAACAAGTATATTTCCAAATTTAATTAACTTTGAAATCAATTTCAAACCATAGCATTAATCACACAATTTTTGGAAATCAAATAGAGAAAAAATAAAAATTAAATTTACACAACACAGGTAATTACTCCTTCAATAACTATTTTTCATTCCTTCAAAAAACTTAGAAGGAAACCTCCATAAGATACCCAAAAAACAACATTACATGGATACCAAAAAACACCTCAAACTAAGTAGAACAACTTGTTGGGAGAGTACTTTTGATATTATGGTACTTGCAGGAGATATTAACCTCGATATGTAACCTTTGACTAGAATAGAATAGTTCAGAACCAAGAGAAACCCTAAACAAATGTGTGAAAAACCTAGAAGACAAGTTGGTTGAACAAAATATATAATATTAAGGCATTATACTCTAGAAAGACTAGTTGGCTCCATAGGAAAAGGACAAACAAAAAATATAATTACTAGAAAGTCAGGCTGGCCCAGCCAGAAAAGTCACTGGATAGATTAGTATAAATAAAGGACGTCTTGTCTCATTTGTTCACTCACTCTCATCCAGAAAACCAAAAACAATGCACAAGTTTGAAGGAGGAGAAATAACAACTGTTGTTGGGCATTTTTCTCTTGTTCAGTCTTTTTGGTATCTTTATCTTGTATGCTACCTTTGGAGAATGTGCACTCTCTCTTGGTCATATTTGGTTCTGATGTGGATTCCCAGAATCATTCTTTCTATCAAAGGTTAAGGTGATTGGGGGAGGATTTTTGCCTATGGATGGGTGACAATGGTGTAGCATTGTTTATTGTGAAACAAGCACATCTATATTATTCTAATAGGTTATGGTCCCACACCACCTTTGGAATAGTATAACCACTAGAAGGTAGATCCACAACTCTCTGACAAACTCATTGTAGCACAATTGCAGTTGCAGTAACGGTTCCTTCATGACAGTTTCTTCATGCCAGTTCTTTCGTGCCAGTTATAGTTCCAGTTGTAACACCAGTTGCAATTCCAATTGCAGTACCAGCACCAGTACTAGTTGCAGTGAAAGTTTTTGTGAAGTATTGGGACTAATTTTTGGTTATCCTAGTGCTCCCTAAGCCAACACATCTCCTAGTTTGCTTAGCCATAAAAAACATCAAGGTTGGATTTTTGGGTCAAAGTCAATGTTTGACTGGTCAAAGTCAACATTTGGTTGGCCAAAGTCAAAGTTTGATTGGTCAAGGTCAAAGTCATGAAGACCAGTTTCAGAGTAGAAGATAGATTGAAAGGTACCACCAACTTCAGAGCATGGAAGATTAAGTTACTTCTTATCTTAGAAGAAAATGATCTTCTGGACTACATAAACCATGAAATTCCTGAGTAGGTAGAAGATGAAGAGAAGGTCAAGCACAAGAAGAAGACTAAACATGATGATGATCCTCAAAATGATCATTCAGGAGGATCTCTACAAATCTCACTGTAATTATAATTTATCTATTTCAAATATTTTTATTTTATATTAGACCATTGTCCCTGGTACGTGAGTCCATTTTTCTTATTGGTTTGGTTATTATCCTAGCACATGACGCCGTTTTGGTTATTAGCTTAGTACAAGAGGCCATTTTGGTTATTATCCCTATGGGAGTCCATTCTAGTTATTATCCCAGTACATGAGGCCATTTTGGTTATTATCCCTATGGGAGGCCATCTTGGTTATTATCCTAATACAAGAGGCCAAATTTTTTATCTTTGTTAGAAGGGCCATTATCCCTAGTATGGGAGCCCCTAGTTCTAGGTTATGAACAAGAAATGTATGACAAAAAAAAAATAGACTTGAAAAGACTTAGAGGGAGTTAGACGTCAGAGGGAGTCATTGATCAGGAAGAATCCAACTTTGTTTCGTGACACTTTGCAGGATGAAAAAGAGGCATACAATAGACAAAAGAATGGTCCAAGGATTCTCCTATATAGAGGGAGTTGACTTCATAATTTGAGATGAAGGATATTGCAAGACTTCATCAAAGACATGGTGCAGGAAGGAGTAGTGAAGCTCCATCACTTATACACAAATGAGAAGATAGATGACATTTTCACTAAACCTCTATCTGGGACAATCTTGGAAGGAATGCAAATGTTTCCCTTGGAAAGTATTGATCATTGACGCATCATTTTGATATTCCAAGATTGATCAGAAAGACTTGATCATGTGGGAATAGGACCAAATGTAATCTTCTATGATTTGAATATTCGAGTTGTTAAATCGATCTCCTATGTGTGAATTTCATCGGGCCTTGAAAATCTCATGAGTATGTGAGTAGTTAACTCATGAGTAGGTGAGTATCCCTGATAATCATCCGGTTGACTCTATCTCCACAAGAACTTGGCTGCAAACTGGGGGAGATAGGGAACATCTACATCCAGAGTAGATGTGCCTGAACGTAGTCTTCAGAAAACTAAAGACTCGAGGCACAATTCCACGTGTCTGATAGCATTGAGCTAAATGCATTCACTATTAATCCTATGGGAGGATCACCATGAGGTGTTTATGGTTGCAATGTAGTATTAATTATTTTCATGGGACAAGAACGAACCGAGGTGCTAGACACACGTGTCCGATAGCATTGAGCTAAATTCATTCATAGAGTGATCCTATGAGAGGATCAACTATGAGGTGAATGTGACTTCGATGAGGTCATGATTCTTGTCATGGGACATGAATGAACCAAGGTGCTAGACACATGGTGGTGGAGATGGATCATCAATATAGCTAAATGAGGCTTGTGGATATTGTGATGATATGTTTTGATGCTAAATTTCTACCAGATGATGTTGATAGTGATGATGATACTCACAACATGGGTATAACCATGGGTGAGCATGTCATGCAGGTATAACCCATGACGATGATAGTGACACACACTATGAGGTGTAGCTCTAGTGTTCTCTAGCAGGTTGTGTCCCCTAAACAAGATTGATATGTCCACATGAGTGTAGACACATATGGCATGATGATGGTACCTATAGAATGGTCTACAATACTATCTAAGTCTTTCCCATGTCATGTGAAGATGGATGGATGTGTTTGAGACCATTAATACCTCCCTAGCTAAGAGGGAGTGTTCATATTATGGTAGCTGCGAGAGATATTAACCTCCATATATAACATTTGATTAGAATATAATATTCTGGAAGCAAGAGAAACCCTAAACAGATGTGTGAAAACCTTAGAAGACAAGTCAACTCAATAGAATATATAATATTAAGGTATTATCCTCCAAAAAGACCAGTTGGATCCACAGGAAAATGATAAAAAGAAAATATAATTACTAGTAAGTCAGGTCAGCCCGCCCAAAAAAGTCACTGGATATATTAGTATAAATAGAGGACGTCTTGGCTCATTTTTTCACTCACTCTCACCTAGAAAACCAGAAACAATGTGCAAGTTTGGAGGAGGAGCAACAAAAACTATTGTTGGGAAGTTTTCTCTTGTTCAGTCTTTCCAATATATTTATCTTGTGTGATACCTTTGGAGAAGGTGCGCTCTCTCTTGTCCATCTATGGTTTTGATGTGGCTTCCTAGAATCATTCTTTCTATCAAAGGTTAAGGTGCTCGGGGGAGGCTTTGTGCCTATGGATGGGTGACAATGGTGTAGCATTATCTATGATGAAACGATCACATATGCAATATTCTAACAAGTTCATCCTGTTGTATGGCTCTATTTGTAAAACTATTTTGTATGTTGTATGAGCATGCACATAATTGTTGCATGGGATTGTGTGTTGTCAAAAACATCTCTTTCTTGGCTTCCTATTCTCTCTCCCTCTCTGTCGCTCAACCTACTCATTGTTCAAGTGTTCATGTGTGTGAACTCTATATATTGACCCGTATTTATAGTTTTCATTGAGACCAAAACCCTAATCTTTTTCTGAGATTACTCCTAGTTTAAGTCATGCATGCATGAAATACACTTTTTAGACACAATTGCTAAAAACAAGACTTGCACTTTTTAAATAAAGTGAATTACAAAATAGAATTTACATTTTGAAAATAGAATCACTTTTCGAAAAAATAATCACTTTTTCAAAACATAATTACTTTTCAAAAATATCTCAAACTACTTCTCACACATTCATAAAGAACCTATGCACAAGTTCTTTTCCAAGCTATAATTCTCAACACTCCCTCTTATTGAGGAAGGAATTATGTACCAATCCAAGTCTGTCTCTGAATGTCCCAAATTTCCCTCTTATCGAGGGTTTAGTTATAATATCAACTACCTATTAATCCATTAGAATATACTGAAGCTTCATTGCTTCCATCCGAATCGAGATCCCATTTCAAACTTTCATAACATGCATTCTACTATATTCCATTTGTGAATTAAAGAGTCATTTCCATTCCATAGTGATGACTTCCACAATATATGAACCTTGGGTATCCATATTTATGGTAAATTATATCGCTTTCCAATCATATAAAAAACAAATAAAGTAAAAATATCAATTTTTTTAAGGGATGTTTATATAAAATCAATATCGAAATTAGTATAACTCATTGAAATTATAATATTTTCATGTTATAGTATTGTTTCAAAAAAAAACAAGAAGACAAAATATATCAATTGTTAGTGGGACCCTTGCATTTCCAATGTGTTCACATAAATTTCTTTAGAATGGGGAACAACAAAATGCATTGAAAACTCGAACAAACTTAGACTCAAGCCAACACAAATTTACATATTACATGCCTACAGGTTATAATAAGACAATGGAAATGATTGGGAAAGAGACCAAGAAAGAACACATTATGGTTACATATATTAAAGCATGTATCCAACCTAATTCTATAGTCTAAATGACCATTGTGAACTAAATAACTTTAACATATTCTCTTAATGGTCATTCTAGAAACAATATGAAGTCCTTGTTTAAATTTCACAAATTTCTCTAGGCTAAGAGGCATTGGCTATGATGGAAAAAACCCCTTTTTTCTTTGGAGGATTCTTCCCAAACTTGTACATATGATCAGATTTGTCATATTCATAAAACCACTTTGAAACCATCATCCATGTCCTTTAAAACCCATCAGTCTCACCAAAATTTCACCTTTTTATTGTTTTGTGTATTTCTATAAATAGAAAGAAGGATTGGTCCAAAAATTGTAACATGAAGGACATCTCCAAGATTCATTGTATCAGTGATGACATCACCATAGCCCTCAATTTGTATTTTTTATTTGTCACTAATAACCACTTACTCTCCATTGTGTTGTTGTCTATAATTATAGAGATGGTGTTCATGTCTAGTCATGTGTTGGTAGCTTCAGAGTCAACAATCCACTCTTGTTGAGAAGAAGAGGCCAAAGTGATAAGTGTATGGCAAAATGCATATGATGCAAGTTCCATCTTTATCACCAAAATGGTATTTTATCTTGTAACATCTTCAGTTTGTTGAAGACGAGCAAGAAAAGATTTGAAGGGATGGTCCTCCTTATGACAATAGTTGCATATGACCTTTTTCTTCTAGGAGGATTTCAAGTTTTCCCCTTTATCATAGTCATACTTGAGTTTAAGAGGGGTGGATATAGCCTTTGGATGGGCTTGATTCGGGGGAAGTAATTCACCTATATTCCTAAAAGTAATTTGATCCTGAATGAGATTATAGAAAAAACCCTCATGAGTAGGATTTACATGGTCCTCGACAAATAAAGGAATGTTGTAGAATTTAAAAACAAGGGATTTGAATGATGGAGAGAGATTATTTATAACAATACTTACAAGTTCCAGATTTGATTTTCCTTTTCCTCCTACTTGATTAATGTCATCCTTCAAGTTTTCAAACCTTGCAATATGCTCCATCTTGTGATTGGAGAGTTTAGTTTCAAGTTAATTGAATTGAGTAGTATTCACTATTTCAAAGAGAGTTTTGTGGTATCCCAAATTTTCTTCGTGCCTTGTTATGATGAATGAGATTAGGCTTGACATAAAAATTTATCAACCTAAGAAATTCCTCCTTCAAACATATGACATCATCATCGTCATCATCTTTAGCAAGAGGTGGCCTTGTCAAGTACATCCATAGACATTTACTTCTATGTAGGTAAATCATTTACTCCACCCAAGAATGATAGTTGACACCATTTAGACATGGAAACAACTACCTTGAATCCATATCAATAGGATGAAGGCTCCTTACGGAATGAAGACTTTAGAAATTCACCTATATATTTCCAAGTGGTTCAAAACCCAAGATAACCTTAGGAATGAAGGTGTTGGCCTTAAAAAAGGGTGAAAATTTACAATAACCCTAGATTAGGGTAAATATCTCTAAAACCACTAGAGAAACCCTGGAAGAGATTATCCTAGAAAAACCTAGTTCTACAGTATAACAACATTTCCACTAGCCACTAGTTTTTGGATTAACCAAAATGATTGAGACAGTAATGTTCACAGATACCATGTTGAGATTTAAAATGGTAAACATAATAATTAATGGAACCATATATCACTTAAATTCTGAAATATCCTCCTCACAAGTGTGCTAGAGAGAGTGAAAAAGCCAAGCACAAGTGCTGAAAAAAAGAGATACAAAAATGTGTCTAAGAGAAAGATTCCAATCACACAAGAAAGTCCAAAATTAATTGTTTTTAGGCTTATAAAAATTTGTATTTCAGATAAAGAAGATAAAAAATGAGATGATACAATTGAGAGCTTGAGTTGTGTAATCAAGTGATGTGATCCTTCAAGAGGGGGAGACATCACTTTGAGAGGGGATTACGGGCTTGTAAAACAAGGGCTTATATCCCGAGAGGGTTATTGAGCCCACATATTATGTTTGAAAATGTTGGCCTTAACCATAAGCCTAGTATAGAATAAATGAAATAAAATATAGTCTTAGCCATATTTACAAGTACATAATGGTACATATGAATGGTCTTGGCCACATGTATAAATTACACCAATAGTTCCAACACCTAAGCTAATGAAAATGAGAAATGAAATGGGAAGCATAAAAGGCATATATTTCATATGTATATTTCTTGACAAGTAAGCTTTGCTCATGGTTAATGAATTAGTTTTAATGAGTCGTGTAGTTTCCATGTGTGTTATTTATGTATAGAACTTGCCACATTAATAAGCTTTGCATTTTCAAAAAACTATATGTTAATTTTGAATTTTCTTTTCTTATTAAACTAGCTTAGTGTTACTTTGAAATATTCAACTAGAAAGGAAAAATAACAAATTTTAAGAGTATAAGTTATCTAGTTGATATTTCCCTATTGACATTTTGTACTTTCCCCCACTCATAGCATATTTTCTCTTTGGACTATTTTTAACAAAATCATCAACATTGAATGCATGAAAACAGTGAAGGATGGACCATGACACATGACAATTTAGTGATGTTATATTTCTCTTTATATGATCGATATGATCTATAATGTTTATGACATAGGTCAAAACTATTTGTTATGCTAACCAAAATTTTCTTGTTTGCATAAAATACCATTGCATAGGTTGTGAGAGATTGGTACTTTGAGCGATCTACAATGAAGGAACTCGATTATCCTTACTCTTGTGACCGAACTTTCCACAACCTTGTTTTCCCATGACTATAAAAACATTATGTTCCCAATCAAAATTATGAGGAGATATCTTTGAGATCTTATTATTTCCTTTGAAAGGAGGGTTTACTTGCATAATTATTATTTATAGCCCATCTTCAATAATTTGACAATATTTTCATGAGGTCAATTAATTATATTTTTTTATTAATTTTTTATCAACAATGTTCAAGGGAAAAATGTATTTTTCCTTAATAGTGTTAATTGAATAATAAATATGTGACTATGGTTATCTTCAAATTCATGAAATTTGTCATATTTTCCATTCATTGTATACATTTAAGACACAAATTTAGATACCACAAAATCTTTGAAGTGGATAAGAATTAGATAAATCAAGATTTGAAGTCCCTGTGCGAAAAAAACTCTTGTTTTCTGTATTAGTCATCGTATTTTTGTTCTTAGAATAACAAACATGTTAGATATTTGCATATTATATCATCTTTGGTTTTTTTCTTTGAAAAATGATCTAGTTATATCAACAAAAACATTTGTTTCCTTGGTTCGTGTTTCATATGTATATAGGTAAGATGAATATATGAGATTTTATTTATTAAAAATTACTATAATATATATATATATATATATAGTATAATGTGTATTAAATATTTTTTAAATAAATATCTTATAAAGATTCGAGGGTTCCATATCTCACGTCAATTACTTGACATTGGTAAGCATTTATGTTTGTCTATATATGTATATAGTATGCATGTATGCATGTGTACATAGTAGAAATTGGTCATTTAGTCTATGGAGAAACAAAATATACATGGCTTTGTGGAGTCCTTTCAAAAAACCCAACATATATATTCACCTTACTTTTGGATAGTTGCAGTTTGTGACATAGATTTCTCTACCATCCTTAGCCTCTAATGTGGACAATATGTCCTTAGTATTTATCTACCTCCACCTCTCCCCTAAAATCTTATAGCTTAGCCTTCATCTCAAGAAATAATTCTTGTGTTCTTGCCGCCATTATAAAGGAACCTATGTATGGGTGGTCTCTTGTGAGTGACTACCCAAGAAGAGAATAGTGGAAGAGCTCTTCCAATACTTCTTATCACCATGGAGTGGGGAACCATTACCCCTTATTTTTCACCTTCATCTACAACCTCAATATGCAATTCAAAAACTAAAAAGAAAGATACAATGATAGGAGATCAAAATGACAAAGTTGTGCTCATATCAAATTCATTTTCAATTTTTTCTCAAAGAATTATCATACATCCATTACTTTATTTATCTTCTTAACACTTACTAGTATTCCTCCTTATATCTTCCTTTAATGCCGTGCAATTGGTGGTTATCCAAATCATTCTTGCATACAATCTATATAACCATATTGTTTCCATGGTAGGTGCCTTCTTCCTAAACTAGTCTTTGGTTTTTGAAAAAATTCCAAGACCTAGGTGAATAAATCCCTTATGATATAAATCAAACAAATAGATTGTTGAATTTAATTAACCCAGAAATCAATTTAAAACCACAGAATTAATCACACAATTGTTGGAAATCAAATAGCAGAAACATAAAAAATAGTTTCACACAACACAGGTAATTACTCCTTCAAAAATCTTACAAGGAAACCTCCATAAGCTTCCCAAAAACCAACACTGCATGAATACCAAAAATACCTTAAACTAAGCAGAACAACCTGTTGGGAGAGTACGACCTGTTGTATGGATTTGTTCGTACAACTCTTCCCTATGTTGTATGGAACTATAAATTATTGTTGCATGGGATTGGGTGCTTTCAGAAAAATCTCTTTTTTGGCTTCCCACTCTCTCTCCCTCTCTGTCAATCAACCTAATCAACTGCTTAAGTGTTCATGTGTGTGAACTCTCTATCTTGACTGGTCTTTATAGTTTTCATTGAGACCAAAACCCTAATATATTGTTGATATTACTCCTAGTCTAAGTCATGCATGCATGAAATACACTTTTTAGACTCAACTACTAAAAATAAGAATTTCACCTTTTAACTAAAGTGAATTACAAAATAGAATTTACGTTTTGAAAATAGAATCACTTCTCGAAAATAGAATCACTTTTCGAAAATAGAATTACTTTTCAAAAATATCTTGAACTACTTCTTACACGTTTACAGAACCTGTGCAAAAGTTCTTGTCCAAGCTATAATTCTCAACACTCCTTAGTGAGAAACAAATTTTGCACCAATCCAAGTCTGTCTCTGAATGTCTCAAACTTCCCTCTTGTCGAAGATTTAGTTACAATATCAATTACCTATTAATCCATCGGAATATATTGAAGCTTCATTTCTCCCATATGAATCTTGCTCCCATCTCAAACTTCCCTTACATGCATTCTGCTATATTCCATTTATGAATTAAAGAATCATTCCCCTTCCTTAGTGATTCCTACCACAAAGTATGAACCTTGGGTTGCCATATTTATGGTAAATTATATCATTTTCCAATCATATAAAAAACAAACAAAGTAAAAATATCACTTTTCTTTTTTAAGGGAAGTTTATATAAAATAGGTTCCTTTAATTCCAATACAAAGTTGATGTGAAGAAAAAGTAAAAAATCCAAATCAATATCAAAATTTGTATAACTCATTTAAATTATAATATTTTCACATTATAGTAATGTTTCAAAAAAAACAAGAAGAAAAAGTATATCAATTGTTAGTGGGACCCTTGCATTTCCAATGTGTTCACATAAGTTTCTTTAGAAGGGGGAACAACACAATGCATTGAAAACTCGAACAAACTTTGCCTCAAGAAAACAAAAATTTACATATTACATTCCTACAGGTTACAATAAGGCAATGACAATGATTGGGATAAATCCCAATAAGGAACCAATTCTGGTTACATCTATTAAAGCATGTGTCCAACCTAAGTCAATAGTCTAAATGACCATTATGAACTAAATAACTTTAACATCTTTTCTTAATGGTCATTATAGAAACTACATGAAGGCTATGTTTAAATTTTACAAATTTATCTAGGCTAAGAGAGAATGAGAAATATTGATTGAATTGTAAATTTACAAATTTTCTTCTAAGCCAAACTTCTTCACATGCCCCTTTTGCCATTGATCTAGAAAGTGAAATTACATGTTTCTCACTAATCCAAGAAATTGTCCTTTGGAAAATACTCAACATATAATATGTTCTAGACTTCCTATCATCCATGGATTCTACCCAATCCAAGTTTGAACAACCACACAACTAAGGCTCCTTGTTTTTCCCATATAGAATGTCAAAGTCCAATGTTTCCTTTACATATTGTAGCATCCTTTCCACTATTTTCCAGTTCTTTGTTTTTGGAGATTTCATAAATTGAGAGATATAAATCACTACATAGTTCAAGCTAGGTCTAGTATTGGTACTATAGATCAAGTTCCCTAGTAATTTCATGTATAATAATTCATTGATTTCCTTTGAATCAATGTTTCATCAACTTCTCCATAGATAGGTGTATATGAGATTTTGCACTTTATCATCTTGAACTTGTTCAAAAAAATTTTGGCATATTTTGATTTTGAAACAAAAATATGATTATTTATTTGACATATAAGTAATAATGTAGGAGGCCTAAATTTGTCATGTCAAAAGATTAACATGTTTAATTTTATTTTACCTTTGAATTTGCTCCTGCCTCACTACCTCTAATGATGATGTCATCAACACATATCACTAGAATCACCACATAACCATTTTCATTTTGATGTAGATATTGAGCTAAGGACATATTCTAAATCTCTATTCTCCAAAATAATTGTTAATTTTGATTTACCATGCAACATGGAGAGTTTGTTTTAGTGCATAAAGAGCTCTCTTCAATCTACATACCAAATGTTTTTCTTTGGAACTTGAAATACTCGAGATTAGTGAATTTATACTTATTCCTCTTAATCATCATTGAGGAATGCACTCTTCACATCCATCTGACATAATTTCCACCCATACTATGTTGTCATTGTTAAACCTAATCAAATTGTTCCCATAGGAGAAAATGTCTCCTCATATTTGATCCTTTCCTTTTGTCCAAATCCCTTTGTAACTAGTCTTCCTTTTTGCTTATCAAGCATCCAATCTACCTTGCACTTGAATTTATAGACTCATTTACAGGGAATGTGTTTCTTTCCTGGAGGTAACTCTATGAGGATCCATGTTTGATTCTTCATTAAAGTCTCATGTTCGTTTTTATAGTCTTTTCCCATTTCAGGTTGTGTTTGGCTTCTTCATAATCCCAAGGATCAAAATAGTTTTGAAGGTCATCCATCAAGAATAATTAAAAATAATAGATGTCTTATCTTTTTTAAGTCTAATTTCCTAGCTCATATTAGGCAACTCATCCCAGTGAACATCATTAGTATATTTCACTTTACCAAAATCCTTACCTTGTTTTTGTCTACCTTCTTAGCTCATATCAGGAAACTCATCTGAGTGAGCATCATTAAAGGTGCCATTGGCACCATTTTAGTATTTTATTTCTCTTGTTGTTACAAAAAAACATTGGTTTCCCATTGATTTGAGCTATTTCTAGCTTCCTTTGCCTAGAAAATTCATGTGAACCACATTGGAAGGGTGTCCTGCCTCTTATTGATCTACCCCATCCATTTACTTTTTTTTTTCGATCTCTTCATTTTCAACAAATTTTATATATAATTGTAGATATTATTTCTTCTCAAACAACCTTATTCTCGGGAGCAATCAACCATTTATAAGCTTTATGGTTTCCATTGTACCCTGTAAACATTATTTTATTGGCATATTACATCAAGTTTTTTTTTTTTTTTATATAAAAACTCATGCATATTTTATTGAACTAAAAACTTTGAGATGATTTACTAGGGGTTTTCATCTACATCGTGCTTCTTTTGGAGTCTACTTTTGTACTTCTTTTGTTGGTGATTGATTGAGACGACACATTGATGTGTGTAATAATTCTATGTTATACTTGTATGGAACATACTTGTTCTCTAACATACACTTAGTCATTTCCATAATAGTATGAATTTCCCTCTTTGTCACTCTATTTTGTTGTGGAGTGTAGTGTGTGGTGGATTGCCTTTGAATGCCTTCTTGAGTACAAAAATCAAGAAAATCATTAGAGAAAAAATCTTCATCTTTATTTGATATGATAAATTTAATGATTTTCCTAGATCGTTTTTCTACCAAATCTTTGAGATTCTTGAACTCATTAAACACATCTCTAATTTCAACTTCAAAAAATAAACCCATGTTTTTTTAGAAGAGTCATGTACAAATGAAAAAAGTACCTTGCATGGGATAATTGTGTCATCTTGATAGGCCCACAAATGATAGCATGGACCAATTGAAAAACCTCATTATCTCTCCAAGCATTCCCTTCTTCAAATGCAGTCATGTGCATCTTACCAATTCTACATGCTCCACAAATTTTTTGCTAGTTATGTACTTATTGAAAGTTATTAACCAAACTTTATTTAAACAAATAAGAAAGATATTTGATTCCAAATCTCGCTGCAATTTTTACCACTCTTAGCCATCAAAGAACACTCTTTCAGCTTTCCCACATCTAAAAATACCATGCTCTTTAGTAATCAAAGTGAGTGCCTTCTTAGTGACCTTATCCACAAAGCAACATTTGTGATTGTTGAAAATCACATGTAAGTGGGGGTTGTGCTTCATAATTATACTTACAAAAACTAAATTCTTATTCATTCCTAAGACATAGTGAACATTAAGGAATCCAAACTTTTCACTTGACATGGTTATCTACACATTTCCTTTGCATTATACTGTGTATTCCTCCCTACCACCAAAAAATACAAAATCATTAGAATTTTTATTAGAAACATACAAATACATTAATATCTCCTATTGGGAAAATGACAAGATGTACCTATACCTATATATCAAGTAGATGATTTCACATTGTCTTCGTTGTCCTATGCCATAAACACAAATAGGTTTTATTCTTCCTTATGTTCTACAACGTTGGCCTTACCTCTACCCTTAGTTATTTTTCTCATGTAAGTGTTTCCTAAAAATATTCTTCTTATGGCCCATATTTCCATAATAATGACACTTAAAAACATACCTGAGTCATTTTTCCATTTATCCCCATTCGTCTTAGCAAAATTTCCTTTTCCCTTGAAGTTGGTTGCCAAAACCCATTTTTGAACCCTTGTTTTCACTACTACTAAACTATGTTTTCCACTTGTTTTGTTGCAAGAGCTTGCTGCTCGAATATTCAAACTTTAGGTCAATATCTACAAAAAAAATGTTTAGGGTTTCAATAAAATTCTCAAACAATGTTGGTAAACTCTTGATAATAATTACCACCATGTCGTATTCTTCAATTCCACACCCAATGACATTCAAATATTCTCTAAGATATTCTACCTTCAACAAATGATCTTATAAATATTCAATTTCATCCATTTTGATTGAAAACAATGATTTTTCAAGGAAGAAGGTTCTACCTTTATATGAATTTTCATTTAAATCCTTTAGTCACTTCCAAATAGCTATAACATCACCTCCAATATACACTTTGGGAAGAATTTCAATAGTGACAAAAAGATTTATCAATAACACCACTTGTCTATTATGCTCATCAAACTTGGTTAGATCATTTTCAACTATTGTTGGTCATGTTTCTTTGCTTTACACACGCTAATCCAAAATCATGTACTAAAAAATGGTTAATATAGGTTGTTTCCAGGTGATAAAAATTTTCCTAGAAAATTTATAGTTATTCAAATTTCATAGTTGTAAGTCTTTATTTTTATCAGAAATATGAACTTAACAATTTTCTCTTTTTCAAATAAAAAACCTAGCTTACAAACCCAAAAATACATTATAGTCAACATTCTTTCTTTGAAATATTTTTGGGATTTTTGGTGTGTATTGAAAAGGACTTCCTTTGTATATCACTGATATGAACAATCTCTACGCATTCACCCACTTCAAATACCCTTCTTTTTGTTTCTGATACCATATAACAAAAACCAAACACATTAAGAAACCAAAGACACAAGAGAAATTAGAACATAGAAGATACTTCTTAGAGAGAATGCCTTTTGGGAAAGAGGTTAAACCACAACCAAGGGTAGTATCTGGTCTTATGTATGGGTTTAACGATATATTCTACTAGAGAGCACATGACCTCGCCAGAGGTAGTGTCAATGATGAGCACAAGGGATACTAGCTTTCTTACAAACACTATCTTGAACCACCTTTTGGGTCCTAGAGTAAGGCCTAAAATTTCTTCTAATTAGCTACAAGCTCATATTCCTTGAGCATAAGAAAACATTTTAACAACCCAATACAGAGAGGATTATGGAAAGATTGAAAGTCTACCCCCTTACAAACTGCTAGAAAATTATTTTAGCTAGTGTGGTTTTCCTTGAATAACAATGGTGAATCATCCTACATTTGTGGATAGAAGTTAGTGAGAATTGTCCTCAACGTCGATTGACAACTAATTTATGATAGGTTTTTCCACCTTAAAAAAAAGAGCATCAAATGAAGAGAATACATGTCCTTTTATAAAAAATGAATGCAACAAACCATAGAATGACTTAAATGTGCTTTAAGTAATTAAAGCAGTATTAAGGAATAAATTAGACTAATAAAAGTAACTTGATTAATATATCATAATTATGTTGTCTAAATGACCATTATAAACTAAATAACACTAACAACATTAATATATCCAACAAAATAAAAAACACTTGCAAAATTTAGGGTACAAATTGTAGATAAGGGAATGCTCATATATGCAATCAGAGGTAAAAATTGAGTCTCGTTAATGAGGATTTATCTATCATCAAAAACGTTGAAGCATTAATCGATAAAGTAACACCTACATATTTAGTTGCAATTTAAGAACAATATTTGACTACTAATGAATGTGTATTAACATTTAAATATATCAATAGACCAAAACATATTAGAGCATCAATGTTTGTTTCAAGAGTATCATGGGAAATATGAACAATTAAACCATATTGTCACCATAATAATTGAAATAGACATTTATCAACAAATCATTATCCTCAATATTCAAAACATGATTATTAATATGACTATATTGAGAAGGTCCATAGTTCAAATTTTATCCAAATGTATACCAAAAATGACAATTGAAAGAAAAATTATCCATGGAATTGAAATTCAAGAGTTTTGTGTAAAAACCTTTCTAACAAACATTCCTCCACAAAATCGACAAACTGATCAATTCGTCTATAATGTAAAAAAATCAGTTAAAACATACAAGGTTTTATTCTATGGTTTCTTAAACTAATTTGAGCATGAAGCATATGAAGGAGGGTTGACTTGTAATGTACCTAATTAAATAATAATTTAACATATATTAAATTTATTATTATTATTATTTAACCAGCACTGGGGAATATTTATAATAAAGGTGGCAAAAAATGGTAGTCAATTACAGAGAAAGTTGACATTTTGTTTCTGATCAAATGTTCCTAGCAGCACAATCATCGAAATTCCCCTATATTCTACTCCAGAATTTTTTTTTTTCAATATTACTCCTAATACAAAAGAATCATTATTATAGGTATACTACCTATAGAAAACATTCAAAATACAAATGGTTTTAAAAAAACATATTTGAAAGGTTGCTTACTGATTATCTGCATCTTTTGGATGGGGTGGTTGGTCAACTTCCATTGGATCCTTTGACTATTGACCGACATTCTCTTCTTTATTTTTATCCGGTGAGTGATTGGAAACCTGTTGAGAAGTAACCTCAAAGAAAGGTTCTTTGCAGAGGTGTTGAATTGTGCACTTTAGCTTGTAGCACTTAGCTTCAAGTTCCATAAAAATTTTCCTATATTACTCCAATATATCCATAATTTTGGCATTATGTTCTTGTAGATTCTTTTCAATATCATGGATGATAACTGAGAAGGACCCGAGTGATTATTTTTTTCTCAACAAATCTTCTTCATGCCTCCCACCTCTCAAGGTGAGAGTAAATGTGATGGGAATAACAATCAACAACACCATAAATGTTCACATATGTATCGTCATGGGTGTTGTCCTTGGAAATTTCTTTGGCTTGATTGGCACCCACCTTTGATCAATGCACTCCACATGATCCATGAAATGACAATTAAATATAATCTTAGTGCAGGGGTTCATGAACTTAGGCTATAGGAACTTGATTAAAAACCCTATTTTTCTTTTAAGTGCCTTCGGATAAGCATGTAGCTTCATTATCTACAACATCTGCTAAACTATTGTGCTCTCTTAATATGTGAAAGAATGAGACTTCGACCAATTTTTGGGAATCCTTTTTTACTCTGGAAATGGTTGATGCCAACTAAGAGTCTTTTGGAATATATTGGTGGATCAATAATTTGGTAATTATCTTTGAGTCTTTGATTATCACCAAGTCTTTTAATACAGAGTTGAGAGTGAAATGTATGCCTTGGAGAAGAGCATATGCCTCTTCTTGATTATTAGATGCAATTCCTATCCCCCAAGCATATGAATATTTGTGTTTTCCATTAATGTCAAGTATGACCCCTCTAATTCCTACCACCCTTGGGTTTCTCTTCAAGGAACCATCGAAGAAAAGAATATGTGAATCCTACCTTGTTTTCCACTCCTCAAAATCATTTTCCCCTAGCCTAATCTTCCAATTGTAGGTCAGTATATGATTCTTAGCTCTTGGAATTAGAGAAGACTCTTCAAATTGCCTCATCCATGCCACCCCTCTCTATCAAGGGTTTTCTTGTTTTGGAGGGATAAAGTTTTTTTTCATGAGGCTTTTAGCTTTGTTGACTATTGAGGTAGGAGAATCTAAGCTATGTTTCAAAATAGATCTATTTTTTGTCCAGCTAAATTTTCCATAATAAATATTTTGGCAGGGATACCCATATCCATTGAAAAATATGCTCGTCTTTAATACCCCCCCTATAGATTCTAGTATAATGAGTAAATGCGTATCTACAACATAATGGCCTAGGAAATTTGTGATTTAAACCTAAAAATTTTGTTTCCTAGACATGAATTGAAAATGGACAGTACAAAACTAGATGTCTTCCATTTCCCTCTTCATTTTTACACTATGTGCACCTACTTGGACCTTGGATTCCTCTTTTTTGGATATTTTCAGTAGTCATAGTTCATCCTTGAACCAAAATCCACAAAATATATTAACTTTTGGAAAACCATTGGAGAACCATATGTTTTTCCATATAGGAGAGAGTCGTCGCAATGAGAGAGAAAGAATTTGATGAAGATATCCTTCCTTTACAAAATAACTAGATGTTTCTCATCCATGCTAATTAGCAATCTGAATGTTTTGAGGCACAAAATCCTGAAGATATATAACATAGTAGGAAGGAGGGATCACAAGTGGGATGCAATATTTTCAAATTTCCAACCCATCCAATTGCCCGAAATCAAGGACCATCTCAACATATAAAAAATGTTGATACTGAGAGGGGGGTGAATCGATATCAAGTACAATTTAAAAAAAAATTCAAATTATACTTAAACCATTCAATTATATCCAATGAGCAATGAACAATAGTATAAGAGTTACACCAATACACCACAATACACCTTGCACAATATATGAGAAATAATCAATAGT
>JZKD02S1929617.1:741677-754677 GCA_000966675.3 Picea glauca
CTAGGAAGGAGGCCACATGCCCCTGTACTGTCTCTCTGGGACTGAGACTGGGTACCCTCTCAAAGAAAAAGGAACATAAAATCGTATCAAACCCAAAGTTTTTGTTGGTACGTTGTCGACACTCTGTCAGTTGTCTCTTCATGAATGTCATCATGGTCATTCTCCAATCAAAGATATGTGCCTCATGACACTGAATGGCACACTGCATGTTTGCTTGGGAGTCCTAATGCATGGATGTGGATCCAATGATTCACCCAATCAGTAGCAAGATCACTCATAGACTCAAACTAGTGATCTTGTGAATCGACACATGAGAACCAACCTTCTCAGTGTCGGACTCGCAGTACATCCGGATATAATCCTCAATGTTGAAAGGATCAGGGGGAAATGTCCTTAGATTGAATGATTCCCCTTTCCTCAAGAGGCCAATCAAGAAGTAAATTCCCTCTCTCATAGGGGTCAACGATTGACCCTCTAGCATGAATTCCTCTGCATCCGGGTGCCAATAATCCACAAGTGCATTGAGTAATCTGGGTTGTGCCCTCATAAACAAACACTCAAAGAAATTCCATATCCCACATTGTTTTAGTGCGACGATGGTTGTAGAGTTCTCTTCAACCAAAATGTTAATATCCTCATGCTCACTCTCCCTCCAATGGACATACATCGTGTTTCATGGAAAAATGGAGGAATTTTAGTACTTGCATTTTTATTTTTCCAAGCTTGCAAAGGTGTACGCGGGTTATATTGGCCACAATCGCGTATGTACATAGACATATTGTTTTCTTCCTAAGTACATACGCAGGTTGTCCTTGGACAACTTGCATACACGCAGGGCCACTCTTTTTAGGAGACTCTGCCCCCTCAAAAACAAAAAATAATGCATGAAAGAAGTATTGAAATGCAAGAGGGATGATTTTGTACTTACTTGGTCCAAGTAGAAGTTTGTTTCATCCACTGAATCTCCCAGAATCAACTCTTTTAGCAAAGGGTTTTTTTCTCCTTTTGGTTAATTTTCTAATTGCAATGGTAAAAATGAGCTGCCAGCTTCTATTTATAGACTTTTTGGCCTTTTTTACCACTTTTTGACCCCCTTTGTCATTTTTCCTGGCTTGGTGATCACTTCATTCCATTTCTAAGTTTCTTATTGGACGTTCTAGTACTCTTTTCCTTTTGGTTTGGTAATTTTTTGGGGATAGGTCACTTTTTGGTATCCTTTGGTAAAAGTCATTTTTTCCAACTTTTTGCATATGAGTTAGGATTTCGTCTCCACTTTCTACATCTCGTTCTATTTTCCTCTTTTCCATAGGATCGACCCCATTGAAGTGTGACACAAAACCTTCATTGTTTCTCTAGAAGTATTGTAATTAGGTGGTAGAACCTGCCTTTACATGGATTCCCTAGGTAGATCCTCACTGCATTTTGGCGTCCATGATATCATTAATGACTATAGGATTGGGAGGCCTTGTTAGTCCTGTCATGATTACGAGATAAAGCCTCATCCATTTGGTGCAACATCATTATTGGCCTTACCCTCGAGACCCCCTAAATTAGCATGCTTTGTTGTCTTTCAAGATCGCTTTGAAAAAAGACAGTAACATCCAATGAGACTGTATTTATTCTTTTTGATCTCGCCTATATTAACTGAGAAAAGTATCCCCCTGGAGTCTTCTTTAATACCTTTTCAGACTCTCTAAAATTGAAAAATATTGTTGAGTGATCTTGTTGTCCTTCACGCTCACCAAACTGAAATTTGAAGGCACATATGTCTGGTAGTAGTTTACCCCTTTTTTGGTTCGGATGGCTAATTTCACGAATAAAGGTATACTCTAGGAACTTTGGTTTTCTAGAAGAGTATTATCAAGAATAAGTTTAACCCTTTTTTGGGCCTGAGGGACTAAATATTCGAAAAAGGAACATTCTCCTTGGTTTTGGTTTATCACCTTTTTCGGGCCTTGAATATTACTTACGAAAAAGGAACCCCACTAGAGTCCATAGTTAAGCTCTTTTCAGACTCCCTAAAATTGAAAAGATTGTCGAGTGACCTTGTTCCTTCACACTCGTTAAATTGAGCCAGAAGAACATCTACTGGCATGAATTTAAACCTCTTTCCAGCCTGTAGATTACAACGGAAAAAGGTACACCTTAGGAGATTCGTCTCACCGAGAGATTTCTCCTCGATGAATTTTATATTTTTTGGGGCTAAGGAGACTAAACTCAGAAAAAGGTTGTGAGTCCATAGTTAAGCTCTTTTCAGAATCCTTAAAATTGAAAAGATTGTCGAGTGATCTTGTATGTGTCACACTCGTTAAAATGGTTTTGAAAATACATCTTTTCAGTGCAAGTTTACCCCTTTCTTGAACCGACTAGACTATCTCTGAAAAAGTTACTCCCTGAAGTCTTCTTTTACATTTTTCAAGATTCTCTAAATGTGAAAAAACTACCGAGCTTACCTTCTCTATGCTCATAAAAATTACATTGAAGGGGTCTCATTGTGTCTTTCTTAACCGCATTTTCATATTTGTGTCTTTCTCCTAATGTCACCTCCATGTTTCTCTTAACTGGACCTTTGAAGCATGCCTTATATGCAAGCCTTGTAGCATTTCTTACCTCTACGACCTGACACCTTGACCCATGGAGGAATTTTCCCCGAGTGTCCTTTTCCTGCACATGTCTCCTTTCTTTGAGAATTAGTATGTTCCTTGCACCTAGAACTAGTATGCTTGGTTGAGACACTCGTTCCTCCTTTGTAACGTAGAATTCTTTAATTATTTTTCAATATCTTAAAAAATTGAAAAAGACAAAAAAATCAAATATTCCAAAAAGAGGGGACGGGAAATTTGTATTCTTTTTTTGGCAGCACAGAGAGTCACACTTAGGCAAAGCACATCCTTGCATTTGTTTGTCAATAATTGGGATCTAGTATGACCTTAGTAAGTTGCTCTTGTAACATAGATATGTGTCCTCCTCCATTTGGTTACTCTTCAAAACACATGGAGCGTTTGCATTGCCTCATGCATCACAAACTTATGTCAGTATCATGTTGCCTGAGTCTAATCATATTTTCTTCTTTTGTCCAAGGGAAGTTTCTCTCAACATGATTCAAACTTTCTGTAGTTTGTCTCTTGACTTCCATGAGTTGGCCATCCCGAGAGTCCAGTCCAGTCCAGATTCAAAATCGATGAAGTTTTCTGACTGATCATCGAGATCCTCATGTCTTTTCCCAACAAGACGACGAATACCTTAGGGTAGTGATTTATACACTCCCATTGTACTCCTACTTGAGTTTTGAATAACTTGAAGTTGTTTCTCGACCTCTAAAGGCCTCATCTCCAACCATAGGTGTCACTAGCTTCTCAAAGATGAATACCATGCTTGTATATCTTCGATTGATTTTGAGATGTAGATCCATTGTGTATTGTTCATGGCTACACTTTATATAGTTATTTGACATAGATTTGTAGTTTATTTGATTGGAATCCATGATTTGCTTCATCTCGAGCATGGGTATGCACACCTCGGAGAGACAATTGTTGTTTTTGTAGATGGCTCCTCCCAAACTCTGCTATCGGGCTCACTCGATTTCGTACATTGGTGAAGATATTGTAATGTATTTTGGAAATCAGTTTCTCTTCTGACCTCACAAATTAGGGGGCATCTATTATATCCGTAAAATTCCCTACTCCTATATACATGGCCTTGTCCCTCTTACTTGCATATTTTTCCAAATAACTACTGAGAAGAACTTCTTAAAAACCATTTTTTAGAAGATGTGTGTGTCATGCACCATTATAGCCTGCGTACATATGTTTTTTTCACTACTACAACTAACATAAATATGCTTTGTGCAGGATTATAGCCCGTGTGTGCTTGAAAAATTTGCAAAAAATAAAAATTTGCAAGGAATTCGTTGAAATTAACGGGCTATTGGAAGTTTCCCAACTAATCCACCTGCTATAGCCCATCACCCAATCGAATAACCATCCTTTTTTCCACATAAAAGGAGGCATTGGGGTCTCATTTCACATCCAAGTATAAGAATAGTGAAACTCTGCCCAATTTCACTTCCCCTCCTTGCCGAAGATTTTGCTTCCTTTTGTGAGATATTGCCTCAGCATTCCCCCATCAACCCCTTCTCCCTCCATTCAATCCATTCTCTTATTTGAGGTTATAATAATATTGAGAGAAGGAGTCCATTCAAGGTGCACTTGGAGCATGGTAAAGAGGAGCCCAGACCAGGTTCACGAAATGGTGACTGACACATATTGTAAGTTGTAGTCTCTATATTATGAATAAAAAAATCACATTTTCCTGTCCCAAATGATGATGTTTTATGTATTTTCATTGATTTATACTTAGCATTTTATATCTAACCCTAACTCATGAATATAATAGCATGCTTTTATTCCTTGTTTTCCTATATTTGGATGCAGGTTAGCCTTGGGAGGAGACGTGCAATCGATCGAACTACAAAACTTGAGGAGATCATCACTAGACATGGGATCAAAGGTATAGTTACTTGATCTCTCCTCTTATTTCTTTATTTTTGTTTGTTTTTGTATGTTTGGGGTAGAAAAGAGAATTGATTAACTTTTAGATGGTTATTCGCTCTGTCTACATCTTAAACCCTAGTGTAGTTAAAGGGGGGTTTTCCCACTAGCAACATAGTAGGAAGGAGGGATCACAGGTGGGATGCAGGATTTTCAAATTTCCATCCCATCCAATTGCCCGAGATCAAGGACCATCTCAAAATATCAAAAAGAGTGTTTTTATTTCTCTTGCTTAGGCAAGTTTTGAGAGGCATAAACTCTGGGAAACTCTCTAGTGGCTTGTTTCCCATTATGTTGTCTTTCAATATCCTTATATCCTTTCCATTTCCTAGAACCCAAGTAATATTTTCCTAAATTAAATGAATTGTTTATTTGATTAACCTCCATATGTGGGATCCTTTCTAATTTTCTATCCCCCCTTCAATGCATCTCTTTCTTACCTTTTTCCATCATTATGTTTTTCCGATAATCATCCTCCATACCATTTTCCTTCCCATTTCTAAATTTAAAAGTGTGGAGTCTCTATTGTTGATTTTTCAATAAGCTAGGTTAAGAATGTAGTTCATTTCAAATTTCTTTTGTCTTAACCATAAAGAAGAATGTTGCAGCAACCAAGATCACAAGAAGAAACACCATGCACAAGAACACAAGAAGTATCCTAAGAAACCCTTCTCAACAAGGGAAGAACACCCAGCCAAATACTTTGTTATATTCTTCAAGAGAAAGACCTTCACCACCAAGAAAGATCTAGCACACAAGAGGGTGCTCAAACCCTAGAAGACTAGTGCCCAAGAGAGATGCACACCTTTTCCCAAGTAAAGGTACTTGTTGAAATTTCCAAACTCACATGAAGGATATAATTCCACAATGGGGAATCTTCCTTTACTTATATTAGACTTGTCCTATCAACCGAAGTGTCTATTGGCTCAATAGGGTTGAACTCTCTATGTCACATTATAATAATAATAATTATTATTATAATTAATATTAACCAAATTAATTATCTTTTACATTTATTATTAATCACATTAAGGTGGGGCCGACCTGTACCCTTTATATAACAATTAGGGTTACAGGAAGGTCTGACTCTTGAAAAATATATAGCAAAGGATTTAATACACCCACTAGTGCTCATCCACTAGGGGCACATCCGTAGGGATGCCAAATATTTGATTCATTGCATTACACAGAAGGACTAGATCTTCACACGTTCACATGTGCTCATCCACAAGAACATCCACTCTACATATCTTCTTTCCCACTTCCACACACAGGATAATCATCTGGAGTCTTCTCATCAACTATGCTACTCAGAGGAGGCTAATACATCATCTTCATTTCTGTTCACATGACAATGCACCCAACACTTTGGGATTTCAAACATTCACTTTGTGATCATCCACAGACACATCTAACTCAACAGATTGCCTTTCCAACTGGATAATCATCTAGAGTTCTTCTCAAATATTTGAATGGAGGAGGTCATATCTATGTTCCTAACTCTCTCTCTCAAGAAGGAACCACGTACCCTTCTTAGGGGCTTTCTCCCAAGATTGTAAGCTGAGAGAAAGACTCAAATAGCTACAATGATCCACATGTCATAGGTTTGTAAGCCGAAGAATGTCTCACATAGTTTCATTCATCAAAAATACCTCTTAGCTAGGGAGGCATTCTTCATTATAGCAAGTCTCACATAGATGTACTTTGAATTTTGTCTTGGATGGAGTCATCAATACTCCCTCTCAACTAGGGATTCTTTCTTCATCAGGTTAGTTTGGTGAAGATGTCTACAATCTGCTCATGTGTAGGAAGGTATTGCATGTGTACTATTTTCCTCTACATCATATCTCTAGTATAAGGACTTTTCATCTCAACGTGTTTTGATCCATCAGGAAACGTTCGGGTCTCAAGGAGATTTACACATGGCTCTTTGGTTATCATCATAAGATCCATCTCATGGTAAAGTAAACCTATCAGAATCTCGTGAAGCCATATTTCTTCACACACTCAATCCTATATACTCTGCCTCTGTGGTGCTCAAGGCTATAGAGTTTTGTTTCCTGCTGCATCAGGAAACCATGGAAAACTTCACGATAGAGAAACAATCGTATGTGATTTTCCAATCCACTGTACTTTCTTCTCTTCCAACCGGATTGACATATCTTGAAAACTTAGTCTCACACTAGAGGCATATCGCAGGCCATATCCAACTGTGCCTCATATATATCTCAGTACATTTTTTATTTTATTTTAGTGAGTCTGTCTCGGTTGACTCACGAAATGACTAAACACATTCACTGCATGGCATGAATCAAGTATGGTGTTAACTAGATACATCAATGGTCCAATCAGCTATGGATCAGTCTCGTCTAAATCATCATCAATCTTTTTCTTTAAATCCATCATGGTGGATTTTGCATTTTGTCATACTGAACTTCTGTAATATTATTCACTTATATTTTCCTTACTTAGGAAAATATCATCGATCCTCTGTCATACTTCTAGTCCCATGAAGTAGTGAATCATACTCATATTCTTCATCTCAAATTCAAAAGTCAAGGATTACTTGTATCCAACAACAAGGCTTTCTGAATAAGTCATCAAAATAATGCTCTCGTCACCAACACTGTAATAATATTGGTTTGGATCAACAACACTCTTGATGAAATCCAAGCTCATGAAGAATATATCTATCTGATATAGTTTCTAACTCATGTATGGTAGTACAGATGGAAGTGTATAGGGTTTACTGGATCAAGTGTTTCATTGTAGACGACTTCCTTTGTTTGTGAGAAACCTCTGGCTATAGATTTTGTTTTGTATTTCTTGACACTTCCATCAACTGTGTGCTTGATCTTATAGATCCACTTGGAAGTAACCACAGACTTCCCTTCTAGTCCCTGAATGATATCGTATACATCATTCTTTAAGATATACTAGTATTATCTTGTTATGGCATCTTTCCATACTTGTTCTCCTTTTTCTTCTCTAATACAAGGAGGCTCAGCATCAATGAAGTGGCTCATGAATGAGGGATAGCTCAAAAATATATTTTTCTTTCTTAGGATGTGCCTTGAGAGGCTTGTATGTTTCTCTACCTCTTGCAAATTGAGTCTTGGTAGGCCTTTTATGCCCTACTGCAATATATCTGAACATATCAACTGGAGCAACTGGATTAGCTAGAATAATGTTTGTCTCCCTCTAAACTGTTGAAAGGGGGAGAAGTCATTGTCTCACTGTCTTTGATGATTCACTGTATACTTTCTTTCTAAAGGATCTAGCTTGGACTTCTTCTCTTTGGGTACACAAAGATACACTGGGTACCCAAATAACCTAAAGTGTTTAATCTCAGGCTTCATTTTAGTGAAGTCTTCTTCGAGAGTTATGTTTTTCAAAGTCTAGTGAAGACACTTGTTCTACACATATACTATGTCATGCATGCTTCTGCCCATGGAATCCTAGAAGGATTCTAATCATGCATTATAGCATTGGTTTTCTCAATGATGGTTCTATTCTTCCTCTTTCTCAAATAGTTTTGACTCCCTTTGAGTCAAGTGACTCCCTATGAAGGATAAGCATATTCTTTTCTTGTTAACCTATATGGACCAAGAAAACAAAAAGAACCAACACAAGAATATCTCCTACAGGAGAATAATGTGTACATATCTAGAATCAAGACAATTTAAGGAATGTTGTCACATCTACAACTCTTAATTGTAATCTAGAAAACTTATAGAAATATAGGTTAGAGGAATGAAAATTACAACAATCAAAGCTAGAGTATTTATTTTGAGTGTGTTATTCCTTTGAATGCACTAAGATCCTTCTTGATCCACGAGTTCAACAAAGATTCCTTCCTCCTACAATTTTTCCTCAGGACAATGATACAAATAATATATATACAAGTGCATACCTAAGCATGCTGATATGATTTCTCCAATGGCTCTTGACTGATCTCTATCCTATGATATATTTATGAAGAATATAGTCACAATATCACCTTTTTTCATCTTTTTTATTTTGAAGCTGGCCATTCAATGTAAGCGCTTGAGTAGGTGATTAGATTCCTTTTCTTGACGTCATCTTCCTTCCATTAATTGATAGTTGTCTCTAGTAAACCATTTTGTATTTCCCACAATAAGTCTTCCTCTAAAGTCTTGTATTCCAAGAACATGAAGTTGCTTGATCCGTCAAGATTATCTTTCATCATGGTTTTTGTTCATCATAATTTTAGATTCTTCACAAACCTTTGTCAACTAGGATAGAAAACCTAACGGCTAGAATAGGCTAGCACTTTTAGGTTTTATTGGACTTATGACTACCAAAAATAATCCTTTGAAAGATAGGAGAACACTAGTGTGTTGAAGAGCTCTTTCAATGAGTTGCAGAAACCTTGATAATGAAATTTCTGCATAATTTAGAGAAAATCTAGGACCAAGCTTTAAAAATTCTTGAAATTTTGATCTGAAGCTTGTTGGAGGTGCGTTGAAGGAGGTCGTACACTCCTATGACAAATTTAGCCTCAATGTCCAAGTATTAAGGGTTGCAATTGAGAAAGAAGGAGGGTAGTACATAATTTCTGGGAACCCTAGGAGGGTCGTACGTTTTCTACAGAAGTGAGAGAGGATGGTTGGAAAATGTTTTGTGCAATGGTCTCTTCAATACCTATGATCTGATACCACGTTGATTTTTCAATAAGCTAGGCTAAACATGTAGTTCATTTCAGTTTTCTTTTGTCTTAACCATAAACAAGAATATTGTAGCAACTAAGATCACAAGAAGAAACACCATGCACAAGAACACAAGAAGTATCCTGGGAAACCCTTCTCAACAAGGGAAGAAAACCCAACCAAATCATTTGCTATATTATTCAAGAGAAATACCTTCACCACCAAGAAATACCTACCACACAAGAGGGTGTTGAAACCCTATAAGACTAGTGCCCAAGAGAGGTTCACACCTTTTCCCAAGTAGATGTACTTTCTAAAATTTCTAAACTCACATGAGGGATATAATTCCACAATGGGGAATATTCCTTTACTTATATTAGACCTGTCCTATAAAAACAAGTGTCTATTGGTTCAATAGGTTTGACCTCTCTAAGTCACATTATAATTATTATTATTATTATTATTATTATTATTAACCAGATTAATTATCGTTTACATTTATTATTAATCACATTAAGGTGGGGCCGACCTGTACCCTTTATATAACAATTAGGGTTACAGGCAGGTATGACTCTTGAACAATATATAGAAAAGGATCTGATACTTCCACTAGTGCTTATCCACTAGGGGCATATCCATAGGGATGTCCAATCTCTAGTTCAATGCATTACATAGAAGAACTAGATCTTCACACGTTCACCTATTCTCGTCCACTGGCACGCCCACTCTATAGATCTTCTTTCCCACTGCCTTGCATAGGAGAATCAACTAGAGTCTCACATAGGAGAATCATCTAGAGTCTTCTCGTCAAATATGCTTCTTAGACAAGGCTAATACATCATCTTCATTTTTTTTCACATGACGATGCACCCAAAACTTTGGGATTTCACACGTTCACCTTGTGCTCAGCCACATGAACGTCTAAATCAACAGATCAACTTTCCCACTAGATAATCATTTGGAGTTCTTATCAACTCTCTAAATGGAGGAGGTCATATCTATGTTCCTAGCTCTATCTCAGGCAGGAACCACATACCCTTCTTGGGGGCTTTATCCCAGGTTTGCAAGTTGAGAGAAAGACTCACATAGCTGCAATGATCCACATCTCACAGGATTGTAAGCTAGAGAATGTCTCAGATAGCTGCATTCATCAACATATATTACCCAAGCCTCCACTATATTTGGGAACTCTTACAACTAACAAACTTATAAGGTGGAATTTCCTTGTATTGGAATTACCTCCTTGCCATAAAATTATTCTCAAATATTGTGTTATTCTTTGCATTATTCTAATTGGAGCCAACATGGTTGATCATTTGAAGATTGAAATGGAGGAGAGAATTTATTTGAGTAGAATGATGTGTCTAGTTAGGTTTAACCATTGTGAGCCCCACTGTGAAATATACTTTTAATTTTTTCTAGAATGTTGTACCATGACTGGGATGATGGGTTTCTTAGGGAAAGTGGCATACCAAGATAATTGGAGGTCCACTTTTCGTGAAAGGGGAAATGGATGATTTCAAATATTTTTTGAAGGAGATGAAAGCTTTCATTCCATCCAAATATTTGGATTTTTTTCTTGTTAACTTTCCCACCCGAGGCACAAATAAAGGAATCCAAAATAGACTTGAACCACGCTGTGATAATGTGGAATATTCTCTAATCAATATGGTATCATCCATAAACTATGAATGATTCATGCTCTTCACTCATATAACTATTTTTATTCCCATAAGATTGAAAATTGACCTTTCATGCTCTATCTTCCTACTCAAGGATTCATCCACCATAATATAAAGAAAAGGGGAAAGGGGGCATCATTGCCTCAACTCTTTGCTAATATAGAAAAAAGAAGATGGTCTACCATTCACCAATGGGGAAATCCATGGTGTACTAATGCAATCATCTATTTATTTGGTGACTGAAGGACTAAAACTGAATTTATTCATGATATTAAAGAGAAACAAAATACTAACTCTGTCAAATGTAGTTTCCATGTCTATTTTGATAATCGTGTCTCTCTCATTGTTATCTTTGTTAGAGTTAATAGTTTCTTGAACTAAGAATTTGTTGTCTACTATATGTCCTTTTTAAATGAACCCCCCTTGGTTCTTTGATATAATTTTTGGGAGCAACTTCATTAGTGTATTTTCCATAATCTTACTCATAATTTTGTAGTAGACATTGCCAAATGAGATGGATCAAAATCCAACAAAGGTGGACTAATTTCCTTCTTTTGGAACCAAAGATAAAAAGGAGGAGTTTGTATTGCCACATGTCCTGAAATATTTTTTAACATACATTAACGTATAAATCATGTCATGCTTGATCAAACCCTAGTAGAATCTATAGAAATGTATTGAAAATCCATTTCGGGTTGAAGCCTTGTCCAGTTCTAAGCTCCAGACTACATTAACCACTTTATATTCTTCAATTGGATTTAGGAGATTCACATTGTCCTCGGGTGAGACAAACAAGGGAATGTTGTTGAGTAAATCATTAGTAAATTCATGATCTACTCCCTCCTTCTCATCATATAAATATTCAAAGTGTTACTTATTTGCTACTTTGATTTCTTGAAAATTATCAGCCTTCCTACCAACTTCCAGTATGATCTCTTTGGAATTTTTATTCTACCTACTTGCCCTGGATTGACGGTGAAAGAAGGTTGTGTAGTGGTATGAATATTTCAACTAAAGGCTCCTTGACTTAAGTATCCCAGTTTCTTCTTCATCCCTAAGATTCTTGTGTATATTTTGACAAATTTTGCACTCAACTAGCTAAAGCTCTTCAGAGACAGGTTTTGTTTCTAGTTGTTCCTGAACCAATTTTGGTTGGGAAAGAAACAACTCCTTCTTAGAGGATGGGTACAAGTATGAGTTCTTTACCCATATCTTGAGGGTCGATTTCATTTCCTTCAACTTCTTCTCCCATATGAATACAAGGGATCCCATGATCCAAGTGCGCTAAACATTTGAAATAACATCCATATCTTTTTCATCCTACAACCACAAGGGATTAAATATGAAGAGAAGGGGGATAATCAGGGGAATCTTCAAGAAATAGCATGATTGATTTATGATTAGAAATGAGATAATGAATTATTTTAGAATAAATGAGAAATAATTGAGATAATATATCACTATGAACCAAAAAATGATCCAACCTTGTTGCTATGTTCCTTTATACAACCCTTCTATTAGACCAAGTATACGTCTCTTTAGAAGGCTTAATGTCCACAAGGTCCCACTCACAAATCATATCTTCCATCTCTTCCTAGAATGGATCCCTAAAGACATTACCCCCTATTTTATCTTATTGTGCAATATGTCATTGAAGTCTGTAAATGTGTTGAACCTGCACAGAATAGATCTAGCTAGAAAATACTACACACATTTGCAGAGAAAAATTAAGAGATAAGAAGTAAGATAGAAAGAATGGAAGAATTATCATTAACCGTATTTCACACTCAAAGAGTGAATAATTTACAATATATATAGAATAAATGAGTAACTAATGAGCCATAGTGGTGGTCTAGATTGATATGGACACACACCAACAGTTACAAGAGTAAACTGTCACCTAGTCTAGTCTCTTAGGCAATTACGGGACTGAACTGCCACCTAGCTGAGTTAACTAGTTTACTAGTCCTCAGTTAATTAACTAAATAAAGAGTAGCGAGTTGGTGATGATCCCAATGTTGCATGGTGACAAAACCAATGCAACATCTAAGCTCAACTCAACTAGTCAAACTGAAGTGTCAACTGAAAGAGAATATTC
>JZKD02S1929617.1:785509-827197 GCA_000966675.3 Picea glauca
CCCCCTCGAAGAGGCCTGTGAACATTGTTTTCTGAATCAAAGTGCTATTTCAGTTGTTGTTCTAATATTATTTATGTGTTATTGTTGAGATTATGCTGGTTATATTACTGTTATTCTTCCATTTATAGCATTTTATTTATGTTCTGTGTATTTGTTATATCTGGTATCTTACAGAGGGACCACCTAAAATATGTGTGGTCTTCGAATCAACGCATCTACCACTCTATTCATTTTTCCTTTTATGTAGGTAATCTTAAATTCGTACTCACTAAGAAGTTCTTTCCAACTCCCTTGCCGCACGTTCAAGTCACTTTGCGTAAAAGATAAAGGCGTTGCAAACCATAGTGGTCCATTTTTAGTTCGAAATTTCGTCCAATTAGGTAGTGTCTCCACACTCTCAAGGCATACACAATGGCCAATAATTCCAAAGCATGTGTCGCGTAGTTCTCATCATGCCTTCTCAATTTCCTCGAGATGTAAGAGATCACTCAACTGTCTTCCATCAAGACTCTGCCTAAGCCTTCCTTGGATGCATAAGTATATACCAATAAGTCCCCATCCATGCCAGGGAATTTTAGTATTGGAATTTTCATCAACATCTCCTTGAGCCTTCGAAATGTCTCAGTGCATTTCTTGGTCCAGAGAGTTTTTTTTTTTTTCTTCTACAATCCCGTAATTGGATTTCCTATCTTCAAGAAATCCTCGATGAACCATCAATAATATCCCACTAAACCCAAGAAGTTACACACTTTTGGGACATAAGTTGACACAAGCCACTCCATAATAGCCTCTACCTTCGTTGGATCCACAACGATGCCTTCATCGGAGATAACATGCCCTCAACAATGAATCCTTGATAGCATTGCGATTGTTTCACGTAATTTGTTCTCTCGAAGCACTGTAATACCAAAACGTTTGTCCTAATATTCCACAATCCGAGAATATATCAAAATGTCATCAAGGAATACTTGATGGTAGTCAAGTAGAGTATCCACGACCCATCCTTCTTCCATATGAAATTAATAGGAGCACCCCAAGGTGATACACTCAGACGTATAAATCCTAGGTCCAATAACTCCTTCAGTTGCACTTTCAACTCCTGTAACTCAGGGGTCAACATCCAATAAGGCTTTATTGCCATCAGTTCAGTTCTAGGTTTTAGGTCGATGGTAAATTCAATCTTGGCTTTGGGTAGCACACCTGGTAATTCTTTTGGGAATCACATCCATAAAATCTCGTACTACCAGAAGGTCTTCTAATCCTTCCACCATGCCCTTGACGTTCAACACTAAGTATACATATAACTTGAATCCTTGTGCATGCTCTCTTGTAGATATAGGGAAGAAAATAACCTCGTGGATACTCCTCATTCTCTTCCTACAATCACACTTCTCTTTCCTTCATCGTCGATCTAACTCAACCGCCTCATATTACTAATGAGTATCGCATCATGTGATTCCCACCAGTCCATATTGATCATGTCGTAATAAAATCTTAATATTTTGATGTAGGTTAGACTTCATTACACTATCCCCAAGTTAAAGAGACATTTCAAACCCCTTCCTCCAACCGTTCGGTTGGTACCCGAAATCATATCGATGAATCTAAACTCGTCATGTTGAATGCCTTTAGCTAAATCCCTTCAGCGTGGTACTAGAATTAGAGCTCTCCATAGCACCAGGGTCTAACAAATACTAAAAGTTCGTTTGATGATGGCACCTGAAGCCTCGAGCACAGTGGAATGGAGCTCGGTCTGGTGGTTATTTACCGTCGTCATGAATCTTATGGGCTTGGCCCAACTCTTCCACGGTAGTGTGTCCTGTTGACTCGGCCAATCTAACCCTTTCAATCAGACAATATTGTTGGTAAGGTGACTCTTCACATGTCCATTGCCCACCTTCAGTCTAGTACTCTTGGCCCCAGAATAGAAGATGTTGACCCACAAGCCTAAGATCCTGGTCTGTTCTACTGACAAACCTAAACGACGACTTCTAGCGGTACTGTCGCAGATGCGACAGTTACCTGTAGGGAGCCCTCTGTTAAGGAACCTAACGTCATGGTGTCATGAAAAAGGGCCCTATATACATATCTCGATACCAATATGTATTTTTTGGCCAACATCTGATGTTGTTGCACACTAGATGTTGTCAATCCAGATGGTCTTGTAGGAGCCATGCCTGGACTCTCGCGGTCAAATATTCCTTATCTAAGAGGCCTACTGGACTACATCATGCAATGTCCAAGGCATTTAGATCCTCACCTTCGCATGAAAGTTGGATTTAAGGCTGGTCATGAACTTGATGATCTCCAGCTTCTTCATGTTCAGATGTGGGGCATACTGAAGGAGCTCCATAAATCTGGTCTCATAATCCAGTACCATATGACCACCCTGTCGTAAGGCGTTGAACTCATCGATTTGGAGCTCAATGAATTCCTCTGACAATTACTTATCCTGGAACCGTTCCCATAAAATGGATTCGACAACCATGTTTAGCTGAGGTAGGGCATCTTCCACTTTAGAAGAGTGCTCCCCTTTAGCTAAATACCGCCAGGTAGACCTTCGTGCTAGAGGTCATAACCATGAAGTGAGAAACACATCGCCTTGTTCTCAAGCCATGCCTCAATGACTGAGCCATCCGTGGCACTCGTGAACTAGGAAACTTCATCTTCTATAGTTCTCCATGAATGCTACCGGTATTGGCTAGGGTGCGTTGTGGACCCTTAGGGTAACATGCGCCCTGGCCTTATCTCAGTACAGACGGTTAGTCAAGGCCTCTGACATTTCCCTGGAAGCACCTTGTCAGACCCAATGCATCCTGCATGACAATCTTCTCATCCTCAAGACTTGTTCTTCTCCTTAGAGGTTGGACCCCTCTAGCACAGGTGCTACTGGAGGCATTGCGCCTCCTCCCTTGGCACCACATCATGAACCTTTGCGGAATCCTCTAACTAGGAGAAACTTATGGACATGTTAATGTTTAAATTAGCGCTAAGTTATTAATTCAAGGGTATAATTCAGTGGAAGGCATCGCTATCTACAGTCGTAGGGTTGAACTCGCTTTGATACCATATGTAATGACCCCACTGTTATGACAACGAAAGCAACGTACAACAGGCGAACTTTTTTTTTTAACTGCGTTAGGAAAATAAAACATCACAATAGATAACAACATCACCGACACTCCATTCACATATAAAAACAAACATTATTTAATCAATAGCAATCAAGTACGACACAAGGTTGACACATCATCACCATAAAACATGATATGCATAACAATGTATTAACATGCTAATGATCAACAGTTCAACATCCGTTCATTCTACAATAATTATCAATGCATAACAGTATGAATCTTAAACCTTCAATGCATCTCAAGGTGCAATAGCATTCTAAGAAAAACAACGCTTGTAACATACAATTCCATGGCACATGAGAACTTAACTACTAAATCAATCCAACAACAACATAAGCCAAGGTGCACATAATCCACTTTTTAAATTTTAAGGCGCAACATAGATCCACTTAACTTTCATGCGCACGATTATATCAATCATGAAATGACAATAATCAACATCCTTTCAAGGTAATCACTTGATCCATTTTCCAGATGAACCTAAACACTTATCAATTATTGCACAAACAAAATTCAATCATAAGGATGTCATACAACAACATTGTGACCAGTGTGTTAGTAAACTAAGGCGTAAACACTTATGCTTCGACTTATTCCGTGGCGCAAGAAATCTTAACACCTATTCATCAACATGATCCAAGGTGCAAGATAAACAAATTCTAATCCATTATTCATGACATGAAATCCATAAGCGCAAGATTCTGAGGTCTAAGCCAAAATCCAAATTCTTAATCATGCCTGTATCAACAATATAGGACACCAGAACAACAATATTGTCATAATCATACATCAAACTATTAATGGTACACGAGTAGTTCTCATCCTTATTCTAAGGCGCAAAGGTAAACAATTCGAAAGCAATCACACTATTACCTAATCGACATTAATAAATGGCGCAAGCATCTAACTACCTTAGAATTTAACATCTTGAATGAATTCACAATAAATAGGAATCAGAATTCAACTTCAATAAATGGCATCAATTATAACCCTATCCAACAATCTAACTTGTTACAACACATTATGATAATCCAGGGTCAGGTCATGATGACTCCATGCCTTCAATCATCGTTATAATTATAAGAAATCCAAAAATAAAATAATGCATTGATTAATGATCATGTCCATCTCTTGGCATCTTAAATATATTATTCCATAGAAAATTTCATGTTCAACATCATTAATATGATATTATGAATAAATAATTATTACCCAATGTACCATTATTACTATAAGTACAAGCAATAAGAATTTACCAATAACGAATAAGTACACTACCTTGTAACTCTATATTCTACTGCAACAAAGGGATTTGGGGGACAAATATAACACGTGGTCGTATTTCTCAAGACAAAAAATCTTTATCCTCGCTATTAAGATTTAGGAACATTGATATTCCAGTTAGATTCCTTTTAAAGGAAAAACGGAAGGTTTCTTCACTACTGAGAAGTTTTAGGTGTAGCTAAGCGATCGGGTACCTCATAGATTAGGTAAGGGGTAGAGGAGAGTCCATAAATCGATGATTGAAAAAAAAAACAATAATGTGCAGGAAAAAAACTTGGCTCATTTTACAACATGCATGCCCCAATGAGTGTATCGGGCATTCTTGAACCAAATAGTCCGAGCAATTCCTTCTCTAATATATTGTTGCAATCATGGAGATGATTTGTTTTGGGAAAAAGCGAGGTCTATAATTCAGAAATTAATGCTGAAATAAAATGGTGTAACAGTTAAGTCGTATCCTTCATAAAGGTAGCTGCAATGAGGTCTCCCAAAAAGTCGATCACCTGAGACACTCATTAATGGCTAGATACACATTTTATGTTTAAAAAAAAAAAAAACAAGCTTAATCGAATTAGTGGAAGGACCAGTACTTGGTTACTAATCCATGGATGGAACTAAAATTCGTAACTCAACCTCCATTTAATGGAAAGGAATCATAAGCTTCAGGGAGGGAAGGCAACATTCAATCCAGTCTGATAAGAATTCATCTTTTAGGGATAAATGAAAATGAAGGAATTAAATTGTCGCAGTGGTCGTGAACTGTAGCGATACAATGGGGAGCATGAATGTCAGTCCCCACGCTTCTCATGGACAGTGTATCCCAGTAAGGAACAATTAAAAGAAAATCGTAGGGACACAGACCACCCAGAACTCACTGGTAATGTTTTCTAAAATCGCGAATTGGGAAGGGAGAGACACATGGAGAGAAGGACAAGAAAAATGTAGGGTGAAGAGGCAGAATTTCATTAAATGGAAGTGCAAGGAAACATTGAGGGGTAAGACAACAACACGCTGAGAGATTGCTGAAATTCAAGAGCATTGCAAGCTGGGTGAAAAGTTGAACGTAGAGGTCACCAACCAAAGCGTCGAGGAGGGACAAGTGAATTCGCCAGGCAAATCTCTCTCAGTGTTGGGAGAAATAGCTAGAAAACATAGAAGAAAAATAAGGGAAAAACATCAGGAGGGAGCTCGAGTTGGGATAAAGTTTAATCACCATAAATAGAGATGAACACATAATTTACCTATAAGCTATACAACCAGAGAAATAGAAATGCACTTGGAATATTCTTAGGCAAATCCTACGCACCAGTCACACGCCTATGGATGGAAGCCTACAGAATTTTTTGTGCAAGAAAAAGTTCAATTTAGAGTGATGACAAACTAAAGGACTTCCACTAAAAGTGAAAAAGGGCATAACTAATGAAGGTGCATCCATTGACAATGCAATGAAATATCCCAACATGCATGGAAACTATTTTTATAAACGCAAAGGAAATATCATTATGGAGGGTAAACTTTTGATAAATCGTAAGGGTGAGGAAAGGAAAAAGGTGTCGAAAGACAACGATTTAACACTGAGAGCATATATAGGCTAGACAGTTCAAATCTATTCAATGCAAGGAAATTGAAGCAATACATGCTGGGCTAGGACAGGAACACACGGAGATATAAAAAGGAAAACACAGAAAACAAATGCGTTGAGGTTACAAATCCACTAACAATCAACCAAAGGGACTAGCTAGGTCCACAACCTCTATCAATCCATCATTCCTAATCAAAAATCAAACATGTCAACTTTAATTTTAGTATGGGTGTGTGATCTAACTACCAAATTTAACTTGAATCAACACCAATCAAGGCACGCATTGGGTCTTACCCACTTAATTTAACATAAATCATCCTTATGCAAGTGTGCACAAAATATAATTCTTTAAACACGACATAATAGATACACAATTTTTTAACTAATTTACCAATGCAAAATTTTACACATGCGTATCTTAACTAGTGGACGGACTTGTTGAGGTTCTTCGACATCTGGTGATCCTCCTAGATCCTTCTTGCTAATCGTTGAGACATCATCGGTACTTCCCAGCCAATGCTAGGAGTACTCTTCTTCCTCCTGAGCCCCCTGAGCCGCAAAGGGGACACACACACAAACGCAAGTAAACTAGCTCTCATCTCACCTCGAAAGGTCTAACTACCACTCTCTAACCGAGCTGGCCATTCCAACTACCTCAAGAAAAATCAGTCAAAAAAATATCGGCAACGTAACCTTATGCCTTCCAGTCGTGATCCATTCCCCTCCTCTTCCATTTATTTTCTAGAGTTCTCTTAGTGACTAGTTGCCAAAATGCACATTAAATTCTTTTTATTAAATTATTATTAGGAAAATTCTCTAGACTTGTCACCTAATGCCTTAGTTGCACCAGAATTTCATTTAATTAATTAATTTAATTTACCAATTTCCCTCACCCACCTAAAAACATTCCTAAAATCGCTCCTTGATGTCCCTTTATTCCCTCACATTCCCTTAATGACTGACACCTTTCTTAAATCTTAGTTGAGTTCATTTTAGGAAAGTTCTCTAATACTAGATTCCTTCTATGTTCCACATTCCTTTTGCATTTATATTCCTCTTTTTATCTAAGTTCGAATTTAGCAAGTTTTGCACATACACAATGATTAAATTTTTAGATAATTAATCCTCCTTTAAATTATAAGTTTAATTTTCCCCCTTTTCTTTTCTTCATCCGCCTCCCCCACCCCCGTTTATTAATTGTTTAATTGATTTTTATTTTAGTCCTTTTATCCTAGTTATACCTAGGCTTTAAATTCAACTAGGATTAGAAAATTTTTAAGGTAAGAGTTATAATTTAATAAACTTTACTTATGAAAATTAATTTAAGGCTGACCATGTCAAGGTAAGATATTGTTTTCTAGGAACCTAGGTTCATTGACTCACTAGTTTTTAAACGTCGCGACGTGCCCTTGAAGACGCATTACATTCTCTAAGGGTTCCACTCACCTTTTGACTGATTTTGGTAGATGTCGAACCCTTGGAGTCAATACTCCATCAGGTGACCTTGTGTAAGACCGAGGGCCTCTAAGGAATAAGGACCTCGCCTTATTGCGCACCCCTTAGAATATTCATGAGAAACTGTCTTAATCTTCCCTCATGACATCATGGAAGTATCGAACTAGGTAATCATTAACCTACAGTTCAAACCACGGTGGGAGTGCTAGTAGGATGTGTCAGGGCTTCTACCACACCTCTCCCTCAATATATTTGGTTGTCGTGCATGACCCCTTTACTCCAAATGTGAGTCTGATTAGAAATTTATCGCCAGCCTAAATCCATCAATGAAAGATGACAACGATCCAAAATAAAAATCAAAATGTACCAGTTATATGTCACATATGCTATAACAGAAATACGTAAACCATAAACAATCCACTCCCTGACTCGATCTGGAGTCCAAGGAGGTCCATCGATGCCATCGACATCCTCAATAGGTCCAGAGTCCTACACACTCATGAGAAACTAGTCAATAACACATGTCTATACAAATATAATCAAATAACATATCATCATATCCACAACATCGTCATAATCCATAAGTGAAACAGTCAGTCATATCATGAACCAGATCACTTGCACAGAAGTGTCCTCAAGAATAATTCCAATCAGGTGTGTGCAAGAGAAGGATGTTACAGTCGTGTACCTAGATTACATTTTGATATTCAGTAGAACCAAAGAAGAACACCTGGAGCATGTAGGGAAAGTGTTGTAGAAGTTGAGGGAAGAGAAACAATTGATAAATTTGAAGAAATGTACATTTCTAAAAGAGGAGTTAGTATTCTTGGGATTTGTGATTTCCAATGAAGGCTTGAACATGGATCCTGAAAAGGTAAAGGCTATTTTGGATTGGCTAACACCTAAGTGTACATTTGATGTGAGACATTTCCATGGATTGGCAAGCTTCTACAGGAAATTCATTCAAAATTTCAGTGAGATTTGTGCATCACATACTGAATATATTAAGAAAGGAATTTTACAATGGACAACATTATCCATGAATTAATTTGAGAACTTGAAGAAAAAGGTAACTGAACAACCAGTTTTGGCGCTTCCATATTTCAGTAAGTTATCTCAAGTGGACTCTGATGCAAGTGGTTCACCGATTGGAGCATTTTTAAGCCAAAAAGGAAGGTCAATCAAATTCTTTAACAAGAAATTGAATGATGTTAAGAATAAGTAATCTATTTATGATCAAGAGTTTTATGCTACTGTACAAGCCTTAAAAAAATGGTGACATTAATTTCTACCAAAGGAGTTTTTCTTATTTACTTATCATAAGGCATTGTAGTACATCAACAATCAAGGTAAGCTAAATGATGCAGGGGCATATTCTACAACAATTTAGAAATTGACCTTCTAGAGGATCTTAGGAACTTTATGAGAGAAGGTTGGTTTCCTCATTGTGATTGTTTTAAATATTTTCCTAAGTTGTAATAGTCTAGGATATTCAAGAAGAAGGAAGTTTTTCCACGAATGTAATAGGATATGGAAGATTTAGATAGATTAGGAATTATGCTTGGATCAAATCCTATATTTCAGGATCAGAATCAGGTTGTTGTAAGCTAAATGTAGTATTTGTGTAATTTTGGTCAGATTCGATCATATCTATGTGGATTGGATTGATATGATCCTTGTTGTATTAAGGGTTTGATAGGTGAGAACAAAGAGTGTGAGTGTGTGAGATGAGTGCAAAGTGAGTGCAATAAGTGTGCTAGAAGCTAAAAGGAATTGAGCTTCATGTTGTAATCATATTTCTTCAGATGTTGAATAAAGTATTGTTTATGAGAATTACGCCCTTTGTACTATTATGCGAAGTCTAAGTGTAAATTGGTTAAATAATTGTGACTGCATGTAAGTGGAAAATTATTTTGTGATTGCAAACAAAGGAATCACATGTAGAGGAGTTCCATATCTGAACCAAAAACCCTATCTAAATCCCTATGTATTCATGTTTTGAGGCATGGATGGTCAAGATCAAATCGGGAGGATTAGATCAATAGTCCATAACATTTAGGGCATTGATATTTTATGGTTGTTTGGGTTTTGAATAGGCCCAAAATACTGAAGTCTCACGATCCGATATAGATGGTATATTTGGAATGGAAAGGAAATACATTGTATGGAGGAGAACGATCTAACATGGATCACGATAGGATCGTTGGTGATCCTATCTTAAATGATATTATTGAAGTATTAAAGGGGACCCACAAGCTTAAGATCTAACCATTGATTGGAGTGACATATTGATGGTGTATGATTAACATGTATCAATAAGGTACCAGGAGGTTAACACAAGGAGGTCTGAGACCTCGTGGTCCAGTGACCCGAAATACATGGAATCCATTTATTCATATTTTTATTTCCACATGAAGTTTCGCTGTGGACCACATAGGAAGGATTGGATGATTGAGATTAAATATTTGAATCCAAAAATCAACGATCCTCATCACAGGGAACTGCAACCATCAGAGGTTTTAAAATGTAGGAGGGCATTGAAAGTCTTGATGACCCACCTACGAGATACGTCAGGATGACACCAAGTTTTGTGGTGGCCCACGATTTGTATTGAGGTTTGATTAAGAGAAATAAACGATCTAGAAAGGATCTGAGATATACATCAACAACCCATATTGATCACGTACCTTCTCTCATAAGCATGTGGTTATTAGCATATGGTCATAGTGTATGATAACATGATAAAGGAAAAGAGATGAGTACTAGCACAAGGTAAATTTTGAATTTCTTTTAATTTTGAAATTTTGTTCCATGAATAAACTCTGTTGAATTGTTTGAATACAAAGAAGGGAACCAATATGGATTGGTCGTTAGTTTGGTATCAGAGTGTACAACATATGGGAAACGAAAATTGAAAGTGATCTTTAGAATATGAGAAGGAAGAACCCAAGGTCAAGGAAGACATGTTGAAAATGTTGAATTCATTGAAGATATGAGAAATCTTCAAAAACGATTGGAGGAAATGGAAGCTTTTCAGCGAAGATGTGTTGACTTGGGAGATGTCAATGAAGAAGAATAATTTACAGAAGATGAAGAGGGAGCAGAGCCTAAAGAAGAAGGTGTTGAAGAAAAATTAATTAGAGTTATCATGGGAGTTATCTCTAGACCAAGAATGGAGGTGTCACTGTATGAAGGAAACTAGAATGTAGATGAATTGATGGACATGATCAATACTTTGGACAAGTACTTTGAATATGAAAATGTGTCTGATGAGAAAAAGGTAAAACTTGTTGTGACAAGGATGAAAGGACATGCATTACTATGGTGGGATGGAGTACAACCCAAGAGGCATAATAGAGGCAAGACAAGAATCAAGAGCTAGGACAGAATGGTTGCAAAATTGGATGGTAAATTCATTCCCTGAGACTATCAAATTAATATTTTTAGACAAATGAAGAATTTAAAGCAGAGAGGTATGTCGTTTAAAGAATACACTAAATATTTTTATAAATTAAATATAAGAGTTGGTCATATAGAAGAGAATCCTGAGAAAGTTGCTAGATATCTTAATGGATTAAGATATGAAATCCAACATGAAATTGACATTTCATCTCCTAACAATGCTGAAGAAGCATACCACTTTTCTCTTAAGGCAAAAGAAAAACTAGAAAGAAAGAAAAATTAGAGAAGTAGAGGTCACAGTTCAGCAAGAGGCAAAGGAAAACAAGGTGGTAGTGGAATATTTTCGGCTCCGAAGTTAGAATCCAGAAACTCACATAAGCAAGAACAATCACCAAGAGGTGATAATTTTAGAGGGATAAGACCTTATCAAAGAGGAATGGGATATTCTATCTTATGTTCTAGATGCAATAAGTTTGGGCATATATCATATGAATGTCCAAAAAATGCTTCCACCAGTAGCGGAAGTGAAAATGTTGTTCAGGAAGAAGAAGAAAGTGTGGAGTCATTTGTACATGAGAATGTACCAGAAGTTGTAGAGTCTTTGATGATGAAGAGAATACTATTGAAACCACATACAGAGATTAAGGAACCTACAAAAAGGAAGACACTCTTCAGAACTATCTGTAAAAGAAAAGATAAATGTTGTAAAGTCATTATTGAGAGTGGAAGTATCGATAATTTGGTGTCTACATAGATGGTTGAAAAGTTGGATTTGGAAAAGAAAACACACCATGTTCCATACAAGGTGTCATGGTTGCAAAAGGGACATCAATTGATAGTGAATGAACAATGTAAAGTGGAGTTTCAAATTGGAAGATATAAAGACAAGGTATTGTGTGATGTTTTGCATATGGATGTATGTCGTATTTTGCTAGGTAGACCTTGGGAGTGTGAAAGAAAGGAAATACATGATGGAAGAAACAACACATATACATTGAGAAACATGGGGAAAAACACACTCTCTTACCATTGAAGGATGAAGGAGTGACTGAATAAAACAACTCATAGGTCTTGTTGGTCAGTGGAAAAGAATTTCTACAATATATTAAAAAGGAAGAGGTACAGTTTTCCCTGATTGGTAAACCAAAGGTAATTCTCACTAACACAAATTTAAATGATCTTCCTAAAGAAGTTAAAGATTTGTTATATGAATTTATTGATATTGTGGTTGATGATTTACCAAATGAATTACCTCCATTAAAGAGTATCAATCATCATATATATTTAATTCCATAGGCTAACCTTCCGAATGAAGAAACATACAAAATTACCCCACAAGAGAATGAGGAGATAAGAAATCAGGTACATGAGTTGTTAAATAAAGTTCTAGTTAGAGAAAGTTTGATGCAGGAGCATCGCTCCATGCCACCAGCCAGCCAGCCAACCACGTCAGCGTGCATGCATTCATATGCTAAAAGGTAGGTGCAACCTCATTTGAATTTGAAATGAATGTAAATTTAATGTGCTTAGGCTGTTGAGCCAAGGAAGCCATGCCTTTGCGCAGGCTATAGATAAGATGGGCATTTATTGTAGATCGGCTGAGATCTAGTTCTGGATAGCAGACTAGACAGCCATTGAATGTAATTGAATAGGGTAGGTGAACCTGGAGGGAAGTGCTAAGAGCACCGCAAGGAAAAGAGATTTTAGATCTCATTTTGAATAGAGAGAGTTGTTGTAATGGTAGAGTTGTAGAGCCGAGAGCTCAGAAACAAAATTGTAAAGATGTAGGCATTTTTCCATTTCTAATACAAACAACAGTTTTTCCTGCATTATTCTGTATTGAGTGGATGCCTGGGAGTGTTTCCTTTATTCTGTAAATATATGCTGTGGTTGTATGTTTTCAAAGAGTTGTGTTTGATTTCAGGGTTGAAGATCTTTGAGGCTTCATACCAAAAGGGTGTGACAGAATGCTAAGGTTCTGAGAGCCGTGCACAGGAGGATGCACTTCTGAACACTGCGGGGTTCAGATAGAGACGTGCTGAGGCACAGGGCTGAAATCATCGACTCAAGAAGAATACCTGTGAGGTTACTAAAGACCTCAGGAGGTAAGGCTGTGGGGATGAGAACACAGTTGCACACAAAATCGTGGAGGATTCTGTAGAGCTCTGCCAAGTGGGCATTGAGCATGTGTATAGGGGTGCACTGAAGAAGATGAACTCTGTAGAGAGTTCGGAGAAGACCAGAATCACTGAGGATTCTAAAAGGCTCTGCCAAGTGGGCATTGAGCAGGTGCAAAGGGTGCACAGTAAGATAGAACTACTGAACGTTCTGTGGAGAAGAGACTCCGTCAGAAGGGCATCGAGGCCTTGTGAAGGGAGGCATAGGGAAGGAGAGAACTCTTTGAGTTCTGGATTGTGAAGGGAGAGTCCACTGAAGGGCCTCCATTGGGTTGCTGAACACCCAAAGAGACTCAGCAAGAGGTTGCTCGAACATGATAGCGAGAAGAGTGCCTAAGTATTCTCCATCTGAGGGAGAAGAAGACAAAATCCCCAAAGGGGTATGAGTACTCATGGAAGCTCAGGACAGATAGCGCTTTGCACACCAAGACTCTGCAGAGACACAGGATTCAAAGAATCCTTTAAGGATTCAAAAGGGAGGCAAAAGCCCAGGAAGGAAAGTGGTTCATATACGCAGCGAGACTCAAGTTAGAGGAGCTCGCAGAGGGAACAGGCAAAGGTCAAGGCCTTGGGAAATTCAAATTTCTCCCAAGACTGGGAAGAAGGCGCGAAGGAGCTCAGGGAGGAGCAACAGGAGCCGTCGGATCAACGGAGAGAAGAGATCTGGACCATCGAGCAGTTCACATCTAGCAGAGGAGCGCCAGAGGAAGCACATAGGAGAGGAGGACCGATAGCCGTCGGATCTCATGAAGGAATCCCGTCAGTCGTAGGATCGGGAAGAGTTGCGCAGAGATTAGCCTCTGGAGGAGGAGCGCACGAGGGGTATTTATCTGAGCCGTCAGATCTTAGATCATATCACCGACATCCATCGGATGTGAAAGAGTCACGCGGGAGTTAATCCTGTGAACAGGAGGAGAAATCCCAGATAGGTCATCGGGATATTGAGGAGAGAATCCTAGCCGTCGATCTTGGCAGGACACGCGTCAGTATTCTGGCGAGCCATCGGGATAGCGGCCATCGGGAAATTGGAGTTCTCGATGTCATGAGAACTGAGACTTCAAAAGTCTCAAAATCCCAAGAGTAAATATGAGTCATCCGTATGAAGAGGGACACGTGTCACGCGATCGTCCGTATTGAAGATCCGAGGCACCAAGCATCGACAAGGCGTCGGGACACTTGAAGTCGCAAAACCCGAAAAGGAATCTGGGCCATTCATCTAGAGGACAAGTGGCAAAGGATCGAGCGTCGTCGGCATTTTGTCCATCGGGATATCGGAGATCCCAGGGACGAGAGTTTTGTGCACTTTGAAATCGCGATTCACGATATCCCGACGGAGGAGCGTGTGGGGCCACGAGGTGCTCAGTGAAGGACAGGTGGCAGGTCAAAGGTGGGAGTCAACTGGAAGACAGAGTTGTAGTGGGAGCCAACTGTCAGAACAACAGAGGAGGAGGACAGTGCCGAGATGGAGGACAGTTGTCAACTAAACAGAGAATCACGATTTGCACGATTGGGAATCCCGTAGGCATTTGCATCGTCACATTGAAAACCCCGAAACCCTGACGGGGTAAGGGTGTTGGTCACAAAGAATGGTCACATTGGCCAGGGCTTGTCTTGGAGGGCTAAGGCACATCGGGAATCGAAGGATCGAGGGTTGCGAATACATGTGCATCGCGACATCACAAACCCTGAAACCTTGATAGGAGGATTGATCATGGTCATGGAAGTGGTCATATGGTGAGAGCTTAGCCAGGAGGGCTAGCGCACGAAGAGCTCATCGGGAAATTAGAACCCGAAGTCCCGATAGAGAAGAATAAGGCTGCGGTCTTGTTGGAGTGGTCGTATGGACCAAGGTATAGCCAGTAGGGGCTAGTTCATAGAGAAGGAGCTCATCACAAATCGGGGATTGGAGAGGTAAGGAGTTCTCGACAGTGAGAACCACGAAACCCCGAACCCCGATATAGAGTCAGGGATAACCACGGTCAAGTGCTGAAGGCCGTGGAAGGTAAAGAAGGACCTGTGGACTGGGTTGAGTTTTAGCAAAGGATTCCAGCAGGAGGAATCTAAGGAGCCGCTTCAGCTCAGCATAAGGTGGGATTAGAACGATCCTGAGAGCGGGAGGTGCATGCAGAGACCCTGCGGGGTATGCGTCTGCGACCTCTCTCTCTGCATCAAGTGGTATCAGAGTTGAAATCCTTGTCTGTATATTTCAGGCAAGAGGAGGGAAGAAGAGAAGGAGCACTCTGATACACGTCAAGTGGTATCAGAGCGAGTTCTTGTCTATATATTTTAGGCAGGAGGAGAAAAGAGAAGGCGGAGGAAGACAAAGTTGTTGAGGACTTTGTGATGATTGTTTGCGCGTAGGCAGCAGTCCATAGACAGTCAGCAGGACTGTGAGAGAATGAAGCTAGAACACTCAGGGATGCGGAGTGACAACAACAGATCTGTCAGGGAGGCAGATAAACACAGCAAGATGGCTACTGAAGGCCATAAGCATGTTGAATGGAAAAAGCCAGAGCTGATGAGCGCAACAGAAATGGATAAAGAGCTCGCTGACATAAAGTGAGAGATGGAGGAGCTTGAAATGAAGATGTGGCAGGATAAAAGGCCGAGATGGGTATATGAATGGCCCATAAAGACGCCAAAGGTGAAATGTCCAGTCAGGGAGATGATGGTCAAAGGAAAGCAGAGGTTGTTAAGAAGATGGATGAGGTATGCTGAAAACCTCAAGGCCACAGAGGAGGAGATGGTTTACATCTGTGAACCAGAGATTGGAGACATTCTCGGTGAGGAGAATGATCAGAGAACACTGAGGGATCTCATAGACTACCAGGAGGATAGTGTAAGGTTTCCAAATTACCATATGGGTAAGGGAACATAGATGAGATTGGCTGATGAACTCAAGAACTGCTAGGAGGGCAGAGCAGAAGAAATTCTAGATTGCCAAGAGGGCAATGAGATGAGGTCGGTTGAGGATCTCATGGACTGTCAGGAGGATAGTGAGGGAATTTCGCATTTCCAGCTGGGCAATGAACAGAGATCGCTGAGGGATCTCGAAGACTGCCAGGTGGGCAGAGATGAAAATTTGGGACCATCTGAAGGTCTCAGGGAGAGTTCAATTCAGCAGGGGTTGCTAATGAAGATGGGATCGGTTGATCTCATGGTCTGCCAAGGAAGCAACGGAAACATCCCATATTGCTAGGTGGGCAGGGATGAGCATATGAGACTATTTGAGGGTCTCATAAACTCAGAAATGAGTTGGAATCAGCCAGGGGAGATGATAGAGCAAGTGGGCTCAAGGATAGATTTTGATCAGTAGGTGTAGCTGACAGAGGAAGAAGATCAGAATGATATTCTGATGATTGGAGGAATTGAAATATTCCTACCATCTGCCCAGGAGGAGGCAAAAAATTCTGTTGTAGATGATGCAACAGCAGCAGAATAGTCACAACTGATAATGATTGTTAAGGAGGAATTGGAGCAGGTATTTGAGACTGCCCAAGTAGAAGCGGAAGATGAAGAAGCTATAGTGTTGGAGCTGACAGTCGAAGGAGAAGATGAAGAGAGTGAGAATTCCGAGGAATGGCTCAACGCATTCAGCATTGAAGCTGAAGAGACTGCAACAGGGGAATTTGCAGTAGAAGCAGAAGAAGAGAATGACGAGAATTCCGAGGAATGGATTAGCATTTTCAGCCATAAAGCTGAAAACAATGCAACAGAGGAGGTTGCAGAAACAGAGGACGAAGAAGCAGACAACATTTTCTTTGCTGATCTGTGGGATCAGATAGAAGCCCTGGAAGAAAGGGTGAGAGTGTAGGGAAGGCACATCCAATAGGTGAAGTTGGAAACAGATGAAGGAGAAAATGGCATGGGAGATCATAACAATCTTCCCATGCGCCAAAAATTTTTGCAGCTGAGGAGATTGCAACAACAGGACCAGCCATTGGAGCAGCTGGATGAGGTGATAGAGGACATCAAAAAGATGATGTTGAGATCAGCAGACACTGCGAGCAGGGAAAGGTTGAGCAGAAGAGAAGAAGCAGCAGCAGCAACGCAGCAGAAGCAACAGCAGCAGGAAGATGGAGCGGATGGACAACTCCATAGATTCATTTGGGATCCAGGAGGACTCCCTGATCAAAATCTGGACCAGGGGTCAAATCTTAGCCCAAAAAATCAACATTCTCGGAATCGATTCAAACCAGATGAGAACGTAGGTCACGTCATTGCAAACCCAACGCAACTCGTTTCATCTCAAATGGACATCGGGAGCGAGAGATATAGCGATCTGTTCGTCAAGTCAAATAGGGAAAAAAATGGATGCTGACTATGCAATCCGTACAGTCTGTACGGATGCTGACGTGGTGGCCGTACGATAACCTGGCATAGGTGACATGGCATTTTTGGATTGGCTGACATCTGAGTGAATCGTGTTGTGACATGTGGCATCATTTTCGACAAATGGTGTGGTGTCACGTGGCCTAGTCATGGGCTGCCACGTGGCACCCCTTTATTGTCTTGGTTTGTTATGTAAAATTTTATTGGAGGCTGTGGGGTTCAACCCCCAGACCTCCCCAACCGGCTAAGCCTTAACAAAGTCTGCCCGACCACTACGCCATCCATTAGTTCTTGTTAACTATATGATTTCAAAATTATATAAGTTAGTTTTATATGTGTGGCAAGGGGGGTCGGGCCAGGGCTTAGCCCCGACCCGCGGTCATATGTTTATTGTATGTGACCATGCCTATTTGTAAAAGGCACACGCGGGGTGTTTTAAATGTTATATCCCGTGGTTACATTATTAACCCATGTGACCGATACACATATAAACGAAGCGCGGGTTTTAAATGGAGCCTAGCCCCGGTTCTATTGTATTGTTATATGTGACCACAACTATATGGTATGTGCGCGGTTCCCATAGTTATGATCGCCGACCATTTGGTTTGGTTGAAATGGTTCCCGCCACTTGTCTTCGTTTTATTTGCCATGTAAACGGAGCCCCTTTTTCGATAGCGCGTGGTCGCATAAGACCCATATGCCCAACGACTTGGCGTTTGGGGGTTTTAGTTCTGTTAACGGTTCGACGGTTTGCACCATTTTTCGAAATTGCTCGGTGCTGGTATTAAACACACATTTTGGAGCGTGTTCTTGGTTCATTCAATAAGGGCACATTTTGGCGAACCAGTTTCAACAAGGTTGAAGGAGGAAAAATGGACGAGGCCTAACTTCTTCATCTTTTGGCCGATTGAGGTGCCGTAAAAGCCCAGCTAGGGGTTTTTGGACGTGATGAATCCATTGGTGCTGTTATCAAGGCCATTTGATGACTTCTTCTGCAAGTTTTTCACCATTGAAGTTTCAGCAAGATCCAAGGAGCTTGAAGCCCTCATTGATGGAGGACATGTTTTGGTGAGCCTATGTTTGTTTTCTGTGAATGAATAATAATTTTTGGCTAATTGATATGCTCTGAATACATTGGGATAGGTTTTAGAGGCTTTTGAGGACTTTTATAGGTGTTTTTTTCCAAAGAGAAGCTCAAGGAAGCTTATGGCCACATGTAGAAGAGGTCATGCCCGGATGAGCCATGATCAGTTTTCAGAGTTCTATTAGTCATTTTTGGGGTTTTTATGTGTTCTGATCTCAATGGTACAGTCTATTTTTCCATTGGAGTTGAGCAGCATCTTGTAAAAGAACTTTTGAAAAATTAATCTCAGAGAGACAAGTCCATTGATGGAGGCTCAAGGAGATGTAGCCCGGAGGGGGGTGAACTCCTTTATCATGTTGTGATTGTTCTGAGTTTGATGGTTTATTTGCTGCAAGTTATGTTGTTGTGTATTTATTGAAAGTACATATTTAACCATTTAAAATAACATTTCATCACACATGAACATTTAAAGAAAGAAGCATAAACTTGGCACATAATTTATTTTGCATATTTTAACACATGAAGCAAGGTCCTGTAAAGTTTATTTTAATGAAGTAGGGGTGCTTGCATAGCATAACAAGTTAGCCTTCTATTTTCATATCACTCCCACAACTATAGGGAAAGCTCATGAGCAGGAGCTCATGATTTTTGCAGCTGTGGAGTATGATGCAGGAGCATCGCTCCATGCCAGCAACCAGTCAGACAGCCACGTCAGCGCGCATGCATTCATATGATAAAAGGGAGGTGCAACCTCATTTGAATTTGAAATGAATGTAAATTTAATGTGCTTAGGCTGTTGAGACAGGGAATCCATGCCTTTGCACAGGCTGTAGATAAGATAGGCATTTATTGTAGATCGGATGAGATCTAGTTCTGGATAGCAGACTAGACAACCATTGAATGTAATTGAATAGGGTAGGTGAACCTGGAGGGAAGCGCTAAGAGCACCTCAGGGAAAAGAGATTTTAGATCTCATTTTGAATAGAGATATTTGTTGTCATGGTAGAGTTGTAGAGCCGAGAGAGCTCAGAAACACCATTGTAAAGATACAGGCATTTTGCCATTTTTAATACAAACAACAATTTTTTCTGCATTATTCTATATTGAGTGGATGCCTGGGAGTGTTTCCTTTATTCTGTAAATATATGTTGTGGTTGTATGTTTGCAGAGAGTTGTGTTTGATTTCAGGGTTGAAGGTCTTTGAGGCTTCATACCAGGAGGGTGTGACAGAAATCTGAGGTTCTGAGAGCCGTGCAAAGGAGGATGCACTTCTAAACACTGCGGGGTTCAGACAGAGACGTACTGAGGCACAGGGATGAAATCATCGACTCAGGAAGAATACCTGTGAGGTTACTGAATACCTCAGGAGGTAAGGCTGTGTGGATGAGAACAAAGTTGCACACAGAATCGTGGAGGATTCTGTAGAGCTCTGCCAAGTGGGCATTGAGCGTGTGTACAGGGGTGCACTAAGGAAGAAGAACTCTGTAGAGAGTTCGGAGAAGACTAGAATCACTGAGGATTCTGAGAGGCTCTTCCAAGTGGGCATTGAGAAGGTGCAAAGGGTGCACAGTAAGACAAAACTACTGAACGTTCTGTTGAGAAGAGACTCCACCAGAAGGGCATCGAGGCCTTGTGCAGGGAGGCACAGGGAAGGAGAGAACTCTTTGAGTTCTGGATTGTGAAGGGAGAGTCCACTGAAGGGCCTCCATTGGGTTGCTGAACACCCAAAGAGACTCAACAAGAGGTTGCTCGACCAGGATAGCGAGAAGAGTGCCTAAGTATTCTCCATCTAAGGGAGAAGAAGACAAAATCCCCCAAGGGGTCTGAGTACTCGTGGAAGCTCAGGACAGATAACACTTTGCACGCGAAGACTCTGCAGAGACACAGGAGTCAAAGAATCCTTTAAGGATTCAAAAGGGAGGCAAAAGCCCAGGAAAGGTAGCGGTTCATATACGCAGTGAGACTCAAGTTAGAGAAGCTCGCAGAGGGAACAGGCGAAGGTCGAGGCCTTGGGAAATTTGAATTTCTCCCAAGATTGGGAAGAAGGCGTGAAGGAGCTCAGGGAGGAGCAACATGAGCCGTCGGATCGGCGGAGAGAAGAGATCTGGACCATCAAGCAGTTCACGTCCAGCAGAGGAGTGCCAGAGGAAGCACACAGGAGAGGAGGACCGATAGCCATCGGATCTCATGAAGGAATCTCGTCAACCGTCGGATCGAGAAGAGTTACGCGGAGATTAGCCTCTGGAGGAGGAGTGCACAAGGGGGATTTATCTGAGCCATCAGATCTTGGATCAGATCACCGACAGCCATCAGATCTGCAAGAGTCACACGGGAGTTAATCTCGTGAACAGGAGGATAAATCCCAGATAGGTCATCGGGATATTGAAGAGAGAATCCTAGGCATCGATCTTGGTAGGACATGCGTCAGTATTTTGGCAAGCCATTGGGATAGCGGCCATCGGGAAATCAGAGTTCTCGATGTCATGAGAACTGGGACTTTGAAAGTCTTGAAATCCTGAGAGTAAATCTGAGCTATCCATCTGAAGAGGGACACGTGTCACGCGATCGTCCGTATCGGAGATCTGAGGCACCAGGTATCGACAAGCGTCGGGACACTTGAAGTCGCAAAAGCCGAAAAGGAATCTGGGCCGTTCAGCTGGAGGACAGGTGGCAAAGGATCGGGTGCCGTCGACATTTTGTCCATCGGGATATCGGAGATCCCAGGGACGAGAGTTTTGTGCACTTTGAAATCATGATTCATGATATCTCGACGAAGGAGCGTGTGGGGCCACCAGGTGCTCAATGAAGGATAGGTGGTAGATCAAAGGCCGGAGTTAACTGGAAGATAGAGTTGTAGTGGGAGCCAGCTGTCAGAACAGCAAAGGAGGAGGACAGTGCCGATATGGAGGACAACTGTCAACTAAACGGAGAATCAGGATTTGGACGATCGGGAATCCTGTAGGCGTTTGCATCATGACATTGAAAACCCCGAAATTCCGACGGGGTAAGGGTGTTGGTCACGAAGACTGGTCACATTGGCCAGGGCTTGTCTTGGAGGGCTAAGGCACATCGGGGATCGAAGGATTGGGGGTTGCGAATGCATGTGCATATCGACATCACAAACCTCGAAACCCCGATAGGAGGATTGATCATGGTCATGGAAGTGGTCATATGGTGAGAGCTTAGCCAGGAGGGCTAGCGCACGAAGAGCTCATCGGGAAATTAGAACCTGAAGTCCCGATAGAGAAGAATAAGGCTACGGTCTTGTTGGAGTGGTCGTATGGACCAAGGTATAGCTGGTAGGGGCTAGTTCATAGAGAAGGAGCTCATCGCAAATCGGGGATTGGAGAGGTAAGGAGTTCTCGACAGCGAGAACCGTGAAACCCTGAACCCTGACACAGAGTCGAGGATAACCACGGTCAAGTGCTGAAGGCTGTGGAAGGTAAAGAAGGACCTGTGGACTGGGTCGAGTTTTAGCAAAGGATTCTAGCAAGAGGAATCTAAGGATCCGCTTCAGCTCAGCATAAGGTGGGATTAGAATGATCCTGAGAGTGGGAGGTGCATGCAGAGACCCTACGGGGTATGCATCTGTGACCTCTCTCTCTGCATCAAAGTTTGAGCCCATTTGTAATTCCAATAGTGCTAAGTCCAAAGAAATATGGAGGATGGAGAATGTGCATAGATTCTAGAGCTATAAACAAAATTACAATCAGGTATATATTTCCATCACCTTGAATTGATGAATTGATGATTTGATGGATTGCTCAAGTGGTGCTAAGTATTTTTTAAAATTGGATTTGAAAAGTGGGTATCATCATATCAAGATTAGAGAAGGATATGAATGGAAAATAAAATTTAAAACAAATGATGGATTGTATGAATGGTTGGTAATTCCCTTTGGACTCACAAATTCCCATAGCATTTTTATGAGATTGATGAATGAAGTACTTAAAGAATTCATTAGTAAGTTTTTCATAGTTTATTTGGATGATATTATGGTCTACAGTGAGTTTAGAGAAGAACACTCGAGACACATCGGGTTAGTTTTAGATAAACTACAACAAAAAAATCTACTGATCAATTTGAAAATGTGTATTTTTGTGAAGACAAAATTGGTTTATTTGGGCTTTGTAATATCCGGAGAAGGCTTGAAGATGGACCAAGAAAAGGTAAAGGCTATAATAAATTGGCCCACTCCAAAGAATGATTTCAAGGTAAGAATGTTTCATGGATTGGAAAGATTTTATCAAAATTTCATCAAGGATTTTAGTGGGATATGTGCTCCAATTATAGAAACCATTAAAGGAACCAAACATCCATTTAAATGGACAGAAACATTTGATAAGATTTTTAAATTATTACAGAAGAAGATAACGGAACAACCAATTTTAGCATTGTCATATTTTAATAAAATCTTTCAAGTTGAATGTGATGCAAATGGGACTATAATAGGAGTTGTTCTAAGTCAAGAAAAGAAACCAGTTGCTTGTTTTAGTGAAAAATTAAATGAAGAAAAAAAAATATTATTCATGTGACAAGGATTTTTATGCAATTATTCAAGCACTAAAGAAGACGAGACATTACCTCATGACAAAGGAATTTGTTCTTTACACTGATAATCATGCCTTGTAGTATATTAGCAGCCAAACAATAATAAATCAAAGAGATGTCAAATGGATTTAGCTTTTGCATAGTTTCACTTTTTTTATTCAACACATAAGTGGGCAATCAAATAAGGTAGCAGATGCATTAAGTAGAGTCAGTTTTATTTTACAAGAGTTTCAAGTAAATGTTGTAGGATTTGATGAGTTGAAAGAGATGTATAAGGATGATATAGATTTTACATATTCTTATGCAGTCTATGAAAATCCATCAAGTAGAGATAAAACCCCATGGTTATATTATATGATTCAAGAAATTTTATTGTTTAAAGAAAACAAATTATCCATTCCAATGTGTTCAATGATGGAAAAACTAGTGAAGAAAAAACACAGTGGTGGATTAGTAGGACATTTTAGATAGGAAAAAACATTTTCTCAGCTAAGTACATTTTATTTCTGGCCTGACATGCAGATTGATGTCAAGAAATTTGTTGAAAGATGCAGGGTTTGTCAGTAGGTAAAAGGAAGGAGACAAAATATTTGATTGTATCAACCATTTCCAATTCCAGACCGACCATGGGAATCTGTAAGTATGGACTTTGTATTAGGATTTCCAAGAACTCAACAAGATAATGATTCATTTTATGTGGTTGTTGATATATCCTGAAAAATTGCACACTTTATAGCTTGTAAGAAGACCAATGATGCAACTCACATTGCAGAATTGTTCTTTAAAGAAGCTGTTAGGTTGCATGGATTACCAAAAATTATTGTTCTTGATATAGACACAAAAATTTTGGGTCATTTTCTGGAGAAATTTATGGAAAAATTTAAAGACCAATCTCAAATTTAGTTCAAGATAACACCCACAAAATGATGGAAAACAGAGGTGGTAAATAGAATTTTGGGAAATATTTTGAGATGTCTGGTAAGTGGGCACCCCAAACAGTGGGATCAAGTACTTGCACAAGTATATTTTTGTTGACGTTTGAATCTATTAAGATCGAAATGGAAACCTCATGAGGATATGAATCCCCCTACCTTTTTATAGAGGTGGTACTCCTCTTTGGATGAAAGATATATCAGTGATATCTTGGATTAGGAAGAATGCTAGAAAAAAAACTCCAGATCTTTATTGATTGAATTAATTCATTAAAATGGTTCTTCAATAACTTGATATGATATTTAATTGTAGCAATAAGTCTTTTAACCATAAAAATATTGAAGGAGGGTTTCAATATCAGAATATCTTTGAGCTTAGCATCAAATATACAACCTTTTTAATCACTTACAAATACATCCATATCTTCTTTATGAGAAATAGGAGAGAATAATTTGATCATCTCAAATAATTATAAAACATCATTACTTATTAATATCAAAAGAGAATTTTATAGGTCGATTTCAAATATCTCTTACTCAAGATGCAAAGTTACAAAATACAATCGAAATTGACCCCGAAGTAATTCTTTTTGGAGTTTTTTTCATGAAATATGTTCTTTATTACAAAATATATGATAGTCATATATATGGTTGTAAATACTCCATGATCATATAATAAAATTCTTTTGAAGAATACAATAAGAACACTCAAGAACTTAGCATTATGCCCAATTAAGAGATTCAAGCATAAAGCTATGAGAAATGGTGTAGAAAAAGAAAAAGAGTAGAGAAGATGGATATTTCTCTTCATTTATTAGATGCTTCATCGCATATGATGTTTTTACCTTCTACTTCTGATTTTCTGCCCCTATCCTTCTGATTATTCAACCATTGATGAAGCCATTCTTCTGTTTTTAAAATTAGATCTTCTAACTACTTGAGTAGTTAGGGATTTTCCCTTCTTAATTTCCTGTACAATTATTTTCTTGAAACATTCACTTTAATTAATGCCTCATTTAAGTGTTTTTAATGATTTCACATCATTAACATCCGTATCTTTTAAATGGGTCCATTTCCTTTTTTAATTAAATATTTTTAAATAAAATTTTATTTTGAAAATTTAATTAATTTCCCTTTTAAAAGGGGGATTGTGTTTTAATTGTATGAGTGTGATATTCAATGTTTCAGCCATGGGAATCACTTCATATGTGATCTTCATCGTCTTATCTTTTCAACGATATAGTTTTTTTCCAAATATGACTCCCGGATCTCAAGATATGACCTCATGAAGTTAAGTTGTCAAGTAGGCTCATCAGATAACCAGTTGACTGTTCTTTTAATTTATGGCAAAAATGTATCCATTTTCAATCCTTGAAACCTATAAATTATCTTCTTCATTAAAATATATTTCCAACGATATAAAATTTGTGTGATTTCGTTTCCACGAGCTCAAGTTATGGCCTCTGCAAGATCATGATTCAACAACTGTAGATTAAGTTTGATGGGGCAATTTTGGCCCTTGGATTGAATTTCGTTTTTCCCTCTTTATAAATTTCAACTTTTTATTCATAAAGGTTTTCCCACATGCATGGGATTATAAAATTATTAATGGTATATAATACTAAGTGTATCATACACTTAGTAAGAAATACGAAGAGAATATTATGGAGCTTAATGGGTTGACCCCTTAGAAGATTAATTAAATAATTAATATTTTGTCAGATGAGTCATTTTCCATATCTTTCTCAGTCATTGATGGGTCATCCATTCATGTGTCTCCACATGTCATCACCTCATATTTCAATAATCTACCACGAGTAATTAATAATATTGTGCCATGTGTCTCTAATAAGAATATGCCACATTTTACAAGTTGTATGTTGTCACGTGTCACCCATAATACATTGCCATGTGTAACCAATAATGTGTTGCATGTGGACGTATTCCATTGGTTAATAAAATTTCCATGTCATGCAATCATGGACTTCCACTTGTCATCTCTTCATAGGTTTCCATGCAGAATAATTTGATTGGTTGGTAAATAATTCAAGTGATTAAAATAAGGTTTAAATGTAAAGTTTAAATGAGGAAGAGTGAGCGAGAGGGGGTAGGAGTGGGTAGTTAGGGAGGGGGGTAAATGAGGGTAGTGTTGGTATGGGGTGACATAGGGTGATGTAGGGGGACAGGGGGTAAAGTGTAGGTAGCATAGGTGAGGGAGGTCTAAAATGTAGGCATTGGGTAATGGATCATGGGTTGGGGAGTGAGTGATGTGAGAGGTAAGTGAGTGAGGTGAGTCTGACCGAACACCTAAGTGAAAAATAAAGTTAAGTATGTAGGGGGTGGGTAATATGAGTGTGGTGGGAAGAGAAGGGAGGGGAAGGGGGAGGGGGAGGTGAGGAGAGGGAGTATGGGAAGAGTTCAGTGAGGTCAAGTGTATAGTGTGGAGATATAATGGGTGAGGGGTTGTGAGGGGGAAAGGGGGTGAGAAAATGAAAATAAAACAAAGTGTTGGGAGGTTATAAGAGAAAGAAATTTTAAGTGTGGAAAGCTGTGTAAGATATGATTCAATAAGTGGAAGGTTCCATAATGGTTCAAAGACATGAAAATGGATCCAAGATAATTCATGGTTTCAAGACATGACATGGTTCCATGAAAATGATCATGGTTCCAAGAATTCTAAATTCCAAGAAAAAATAGTTTTTATGCACATTGAAGAAGCACTTTTTGTTTCTTACACACAAACCTATATATCTTGAGCATATGAACTCGGATTTTGAATCTAAAAAATGAGTGACAAAGATAATATTGAGGGATACACAATAAACTTGTCCTCATTAAAAAAAAATCTTATTTTAATATCATTTCATTATTATTATTCCAGAAGAGAGAAAATATAGATGACCATTTTTTGGTCAACAAGTTTGCATATAATGATTCACCTAATAGAAGCATATGATTAAGTCCATTTCATATTTTGTATGGAATGTATCATAGAGGAATTTATGAGTTAAGTAATCTAGGAAAACAATAAATTAGAAGTGCTAATGGTGAAGACTTTGCAGTAAGCATGCATGAATTGTAGGAAAGGTTCAAGCAACAGCTACAGGACAATAACAACATGTACAAACAAAAGTCATATTTGAAGAGAAAACAACTGGATTGAATTTGGAGACTTCATGTTCATGGCACGCCTTAGAAGAGATAGGTTTCCTAGTGGGGAATATAACAAATTAAAACTTAAAAATATTGGGCCATGTAAAGTGTTGAGAAAAATTTCCTCGAATGCTTATGAAATAGAACTTCCCAAGTAACCTTGGAATTTCTCCAATATTTAATGTATCATATTTATACCCTTTCAAGGAACTAATATAAAATGTCATAGCTGCACCTAACAATGACAACATTTAGACCATTGAATGGGAGAAAAAACTACCTATATCACAACATAAGTAGATTGAATGTATTTTCGATCAAGTACTTTTAGTACTTGATCAAGTGGAAAGGAAAACCACTTGAAGATTCCACGTGGATGACAACAATAGAAATATCTAAGTATGATACAAGAATTGAAGAACTATTGCAACAAGCCCAAGAACAAGTCTTTCCTTCCCTAGGAGTTTGATGCAAGAGCATCTTCTATAATGATGCAGGAGCATCCCTCACGACAAGCAAAGCCAACGTGGAAGCAGAAAGTCAGCTGGAAGACGTCCAGTGCAAGTTTTTGAATTTTAAATTGTCCCTTGAAGTTGATGCACTGAATATAAATGAGATCATTTCATTTTAGGTGCCTTGGTAAAAATGTACTCATACCTCGAGCCATACGCTCTCGTCTGAGGTAGACAGAGGCATTTATAGTAGTAGTTGCAGGTAGATAGAATTGAATTCTTAGATTAGATAGTTCTCGAAGGAAGAGGTAAAACCTAATATAGACACCCTCATTTGTATCATTGTAACAATTAGCAACAGAGGAAGGAAGAGTCTAGAGCATAGGAGAATAGATGAGAGTTGTAGAAAACACCCATGTATAGATCTTGAATTAATAGAAGAAGTTGATTCAGATTCATGGCTGTTGTGTTATTCTTTGTGTATGTGCGTTGAATGCTCTACTCATGAATATTACTTCCTGTTATGCATTGGTTATCATGTTGTGTGATTTCATGTGTTAAGATCAAAATCTGAGAGGAAGTGAAGTGAGTTACAATTGTTTCTCTTTTGAGCAAGGATTCCTGCAAGGAGTGCAGTTGGAGTCGTCCGCAAGGAGTGCGTTGACAGAAGGCTCAGAGAGTTAAACTCTTGTTCTCAAAACACTCAGAAGTGAAAGCGAGTTGCTAGAGCCATGCAAGGAGACCGCAGGCTAGGGAGAGTCTCAGTCATGAAACTGAGCAGAAGTGTTGAAGGACTACTGCTATGGGCATACGCAGAGTCAAAGGAAGCTCGAATAGCTGAAGTGTTTGTAGGCTTACCGCAAGGAGTGCGTGCAGAGAACCTCCTTGAGGTTGAAGTAATTTAGAAGAGCTCAGGAAGGATAAACCTCTGAGTCACTGAAGATTCAGCATAGATAAGTGTGACTTGAAGTCGAGGAGAAACGTCGTAGGTAGGCGAAGTGATGAAGGAATCTCATGGAGAGATACTCTTTTTCATCTTGTGGATTATACAAGGAAGAACAGATGGTTGAAATCTTCTGAAGAGATTTCATGAGGTTCTGAGGATCGTTAAATCTTACAAAGGTGCAAGGAGGTGAACGGACGGTCGAAATCTTCTTAAGAGATTTCGTGAGATTTCGAGGATCGTCAGATCTTGCAGAGGTACAAGGAGGTTAAGTGAGAAGATTCCGAAGGGTTTGAAGTGGCGAAGTGGCGAGAAGGTTGAGAACTTTCCATCTGAGGAGGACAGATGGCAGAGATCGATGATCTCGTGAACTCGGGAGTTCGCAGGTGGAAAACCCAAGTATTAGGTACTCCAAGTCGCGAGTGGCGAGATATTTGGAGTCGTCCATCTGAGGGGACAGGTGGCAGAGATTGGTGATCTCACGAACTCGGGAGTTCGCAAAGTGAAAGCCCAAGTATTGGGTGTTCAAAGTCACGAGGCGTGAGGACACGAAGCGACGAGAGATTCGTAGCCGTCCATCTGAGGGGACAGGTGGCAAGAGACCGGAGATCTCGCGAACTCGAAAGCTCGTAGGTTGAGAGTCCAACATTGGCTACTCAAATTCGTGAGGTCACGAGGTGGCAAGAGAAGGATAGCCGTTGGATCCGGAACACAGGAGGACCATTGGATTTGTGCGAGCGATCGTGTCTTGAGACCTCACAAGAAAAGGTCTGAGAATTTAGCCACGGGGATCGCAAGGTTGCAAGATAGTGATATCCCAACAGCTAGAGAAGTGTAGGCCATAGCAGAGCGCGAGTGGAATACAGGTGGCACAAAGGATTCATGAGTCGCGAAGTGCCGAGGAGCCGAGGTTCATGTGGACGTGTGGCAGGGTATAAGGTGGGACCGCGCATCTCGGGGACTTGCAAACTAGGAGGGTGAAACTCAATGGTTCAACCAGCGAGGTCGCGAGGTCGCGAGGTTGCGAGGTCACGAGGTCACAAATTTGCAAGGTTGCAAAATACGCTAATAGTTAAGCCTAGCCCACGGTTGCATGTAGAAAGGGCTATATCCGTATTGTCAGATCGGGTATCGCAAGATTTGAAAGGAAAGTTTGGAGGTTTGAGTCATGAACTCGTGAGATAGCGAGATTTAGCTGATCTCTTGGTAGAAAGGGGGAGATCTAGGGGAAGATTGTTGTGGGTGCATATTTTCCGATAGGGAAATAGAAGAACCTTCGAGTTCTTCGGGCCGAGAAAAAGAAGGTCCTGTGGGAGCGGACGTGCCCTGGGTGGTGCACACCTGCGTCAAGTGGTATCCGAGCATAGAAAAGTTTCTTTGCTTTCTATAGCAGAGGAAAAGGAGAATACACCATGTCACCAAGGAGAAGAGGTAGACAATCACCCGATCCAGAGGAGGAAAGGGAAATGTCCAAAGAAAGAGGTAGGCAAGTACAGAATCCAGATATGGAGAGAGAAGTGCAAAATCTTCGTGCCATAATGGAGGACATGGAGACATCAAAAAGGCGGAACACTGATGTGGGAGATATCAGTGAATCCGAGGATGAAGGTGATGTTGGACGTGAAGAGGAAGAAATCCCAGTAGAAGATGCAACCAATGAGCGTTTAATTAAGGCTATCGCTCGGATGAGTTCAAAAACAAAAATGGACATTCCAGCTTATGAAGGGAGTCTGGATGCAGAAGAGCTGCTAGATTGGATTAGAGCTCTTGACACTTACTTCGATTATGAAGATATCAAAGATGATAAGAAGGTCACACATGTCATCACAAGATTAAAAGGACATGCAGCATTGTGGTGGGATGAACTGCAAGCTGACAGGCGTTGCCAAGGCAAGCAGAAGATTAAGAGCTGGGAAAGGATGATTGCAAAGATGAAGGAAAAATTCATCCCAGGGACTATCAAATTTCTCTGTTTAGGAGGATGCAGAACCTGAGACAGAAGCTGATGACAGTGAAGGAGTATACTGAGGAATTTTATAAGTTGAATATCAGGGCAGGTCATCACGAAAGCAATGACGAAAAGGTGGCCAGGTATCTGAATGGCCTGAGGTATGAAATTCATGATGAATTAAATTTGGCAACCATCTGAACGGTGGAGGATGCTTACCAATTGGCTCTGAAAGATGAGGAGAAGCTGAGCCATAAACAAAGTCAAAGAGGCTGAGGCAGAAGTCAGCCCAAAGGTAAATCGGTTGCCCAAGATAAATACCAGAAGCCCGAGGAGGACTGGAAGAAACCTCAGGAAAAGGTTGAAAGAGGTGGAACCTCACAGAGAAGGCCATATGCTGAGCAGCGAGGATAGCAAATTGAACCAAGAGGAGGATATGATGATAATGATAGGTTTCCTCGTACCAGAGGTAGAGGAAGAGGAAGAGGTGGAGTAGTTACATGCTTCATGTGTGGAAAGAATGGACACAATTCATTCAAATGTCCAGAGAAAAAGAAAGAAACTGGAGAGACTCACATCGCCGAAGCACAGAGGCGAGATGTTGAGGCAGAGTACGCTGAAGGTGAAAGATCGCTAGTGATGCGAAAGGTTCTTTTGATGCCAGAGAAAGAGATGGAGAATCCAGCACAGAGGAACGGTCTTTTTAGGACTTCTTGCAAGACCAAGGATAGAGTATGCAAAGTCATCGTGGACAGTGGAAGCACCGATAATCTCATTTCAACCGAGATGGTAGAAAAGATGGAGCTAGAGACAACTGATCACCCGAGTCCATACAAATTTTCATGGCTACAGAAGGGACATCAGGTAAATGTCACTAAACAATGCTTAGTTGACATTAAGATAGGCGGATATAATGATAAAATTTTATGTGATGTTATTCCTATGGATGTCTGTCATTTATTGTTGGGTAGACCATGGAAATATGATAGAAATGCAATTCATAATGGGAGGATGAATACATATACCCTGAAGAAGAATGGGAGGACTCACATGTTGTGTCCAATTGAAGATAAAGAGGTGAATCCGAAAGTAAGCAACAAAGTACTTTTCATGAGTGGGAAGGAACTTCTTACAGAGGTTAAGAAGAAGGAGGATCCACAATTCTTTGTGGTCAGAAAACCAAGAATTGTTCTGACTAGCACAAGAGTGGATGATTTGCCAGAAGAAGTTCAGGAACTACTGGAAGAGTTCACTGATATTGCGGTGGATGAATTACCTCATTCATTGCCACCGATGAGGAGCGTGAGTCATCATATAGATCTCATACCAGGAGCTAGTTTGCCAAACAAAGCCACGTATAGATTGACACCACAGGAGAATGAGGAGGTCAAGAAGAAGGTCCAGGAGTTGTTGGACAAAGGTTTGTTGAGGGAAAGCTTGAGTTCGTGTGTTGTTCCAACAGTACTCAGTCCGAAGAAAGACGGAGGCTGGAGGATGTGCACTGATTCAAGAGCCATAAACAAGATAACTATCAGGTATAGATTCCCATTKCCAAGGATGGATGATTTGATGGATTGCTTAAGTGGGGCAAAWTTTTTTTCAAAGATAGATTTGAAGAGTGGATATCATCAGATTCATATGAGAGAAGGTGATGAATGGAAAACAACATTCAAGACAAACGAAGGTTTGTATGAATGGCTTGTCATGCCATTTGGCTTGAAGAATGCACCAAGTACCTTTATGAGGTTGATGAATGAAGTCTTGAAGGATTTCATCGAGAAATTTGTCATCGTGTATCTGGATGACATATTAGTTTTCAGAAAGACAAAGGCTGAACATTTGCAGCATTTGGCTATTGTGATGAAGAGATTACAACAAGAGAAGTAGTTGATAAACATGAAGAAGTCCTCATTCATGAAGACAGAACTCATTTATTTGGGGTTTGTCATATCTGCAAATGAGTTGAGGATGGATCCAGATAAGGTAGAGTTGATCAAGAATTGGCCATCACCGAGGAACGTATTTGAGGTGAGGAGTTTTCATGGTCTGGCTAGTTTCTACCAGAAATTCATCAGAAATTTCAGTGGGATTAGTGTAGCAATGATGGATACAGTGAAGAAAAGACATAAATCTTTTCACTGGACAGAAGAGGCTGAGAAGAGTTTCAATTTATTGAAATTAAATATTACAGAGCAACCAATTCTGGTGTTGCCAGATTTTTAGAAGACATTTCAGGTGAAATGTGATGCAAGCAGATTTGCCATAGGAGCGGTCTTGAGTCAGGAAGACAGACCGGTTGCATATTTCAGCAAGAAGCTGAATGAGGTGAAGGAAAAGTACTCCACATATGATAAGAAATTCTATGCCATCATACAGGCATTGAAAAGATGGAGGCACTATTTGATTCCAAAGGAATTTGTTTTATATAGTGATAACCATGCATTGCAGTATGTGACTCAACAAGAAAAAATGAATCAGAGGCATGTTAAATGGGTTGAATGCATGCAGAATTTCACTTTTGTGATAAAACATATTTCTGGTACTGCTAACAAAGTTGTTGATGCTTTGAGCAGGAAGTGTTTGCTGTTGCAGGAGTTCAAAGTCAGGACTTTAGGCTTTGATGATCTTAAGGACATGTATGCAGATGATTCAGACTTTAAGAAAGCTTATGAAGCAGTTGGGAATCCAATTCTCAGAGACAGAAGCCAATGGATAGAGTATGTGATCCAAGACAGATTGTTGTTCAAAGGCAATCAACTGTGTATTCTGAATTGCTCCATGAGGGAGAACTTATTGAAAGAGAAGCACAGTGGTGGATTAGCAGGACATTTTGGTCATGATAAGACATTTGCAAAGATGACAGAGTCATACTTTTGGCTAGGGATGTGGTCAGAAGTCAAGAAGTTTGTTGACAGATGCAGGATTTGCTAGCATTCAAAAGGAGGAAAGCAGAATGCAGGATTTTATCAACCATTACCCATACCTGAGAAGCCATGGGATGAAATTAGCATGGATTTTGTATTGGGATTGCCAAGGACACAAAGAGGTGTTGATTCAATCTTTGTGGTAGTTGATAGGTTTTCTAAGATGGAACATTTTATTCCATGCCAGAAGACCAACGATGCGACTCACATCGCAAATTTGTTTTTCAAAGAGATTGTTCAACTTCATGGATTGCCGAAAAGCATAGTTTCAGACAGGGATACCAAATTCATAGGGAATTTCTGGAGAACCTTGTGGAAGAAGCTGGGGACTAATTTGATGTTTATTTCTTCTTATCATCCTCAGATGGATGGGCAGACAGAAATGGTCAACAGAAGTCTGGGAGACTTGTTGAGGAGCTTGGTGACAGAGCACCATAGCAGTTGGGATAGCATACTACCGCAAGATGAGTTTTCTTACAATGATTCAGTGAACAGGAGCACAGGAAAAAGTTCATTTCAGATTGTATATGGAATGCAGCCAAGAGGAGTTTCTAAATTAAGGGATTCAGAATAGACTACAACTAGCAGTGCTAGTGCAGGAGAATTCGCTGAAGCGATGAAGGAACTTCACAGCCAGGTGAAGGAGCGACTATTGAAGTCAAGCCAGGAGTACAAGCGCATAGCAGATCAGCATCGAAGACAACTTCAGTTTGAGGTTGGTGATCTGGTTTTGGCACATTTGAGGAAGAAAAGGTTCCCAACAGGAACATACAACAAGATGAAGATGAAGAAAATTGGGCCATGCAAGGTCTTGAAGAAAATGGGGAAGAATGCTTATGAAATTGAGTTACCAGATGGGATCAAAATATCTCCGATATTTAATGTTTCAGATTTATATCCATATAAAGCTGATGAAGCAGGAGTAGAAAGTGATGATCAACCAGAGATCTAGTGGCAGAAGCAGATGCCAGTTGCAGAAAAGCCACAAATGGAGTAGATACTGAACAAAAGAGTGGGTAAGAAAACTAGGAGGAAAGAATATTTTGAATATTTGGTCAAGTGGAAAGGACCCCCAGTTGAAGATGCCAGCTGGGAGACTGAAGCAGAAATTTTGAAGCATGGACATACTGTGCAGGAGCTCATGGACAGGAGCCCATGCAAATTTTCAAGCGAGGGAGTATGATGCAGGAGCATCCCTCATGACAAGCAAAGCCAACGTGGAAGCAAAAAGTCAGCTGGAAGACATCCAACGCAAGTTTTTGAATTTTAAATTGTCCCTTGAAGTTGATGTGCTGAATATAAATGAGATCATTTAATTTTAGGCGCCTTGGTAAAAATGTACTCAGACCTCGAGCCATACGCTCTCGTCTGAGGTAGACAGAGGCATTTATAGTAGTAGTTGCAGGTAGATAGAATTTAATTCTTAGATTAGATAGTTCTCGAAGGAAGAGGGAAAACCGAATATAGACACCCTCATTTGTATCATTGTAACAATTAACAGAGGAAGGAAGAGTCTAGAGCATAGGAGAATAACTGAGAGTTGTAGAAAACACCCATGTACAGATCTTGAATTAATAGAAGAAGTTGATTCAGATTCATGGCTGTTGTGTTATTCTCTATGTATGTGTGTTGAATGCTCTACTCATGAATATTACTTCCAGTTATGCATTGGTTATCATGCTGTGTGATTTCATGTGTTAAGATCGAAATCTGAGAGGAAGTGAAGTGAGTTACAATTGTTTCTCTTTTGAGCAAGGATTCCTGCAAGGAGTGCAGTTGGAGTCATCCGCAAGGAGTGCATTGATAGAAGGCTCAGAGAGTTAAACTCTTGTTCTCAAAACACTCAGAAGTGAAAGCGAGTTGCTAGAGCCATGCAAGGAGACCACAGGCTAGGGAGAGTCTCAGTCATGAAACTGAGTAGAAGTGTTGAAGGATTGCTGCTACGGGCATACGCAGAGTCAAAGGAAGCTCGAACAGCTGAAGTGTTCGCAGGCTTGCCACAAGGAGTGTGTGTAGAGAACCTCGTTGAGGTTGAAGTAATTTAGAAGAGCTCAGGAAGGATAAACCTCTAAGTCACTGAAGATTCATCGTAGATAAGTGTGACTTGAAGTCGAGGAGAAACATAGTAGGTTCGCGAAGCGGCGAAGGAATCTCGTGGAGAGATACTCTTTTTCATCTCGTGGATTATACAAGGAAGAATGGACGGTCGAAATCTTCTGAAGAGATTTCGCGAGGTTACGAGGATCTTTAGATCTTGCAAAGGTGCAAGGAGGTGAACGGACGGTCGAAATCTTCTGAAGAGATTTCACGAGATTCTGAGGATCGTCAGATCTTGCAGAGGTACAAGGAGGTTACGGCGAGAAGATTCCAAAGGGTTTGAAGTGGCGAAGTGGCAAGAAGGCTAAGAACCGTCCATCTGAAGAGGACAGGTGGCAGAGATAAGTGATCTCGTGAACTCGGGAGTTCACAGGTGGAAAACCCAAGTATTGGGTACTCTAAGTCGCGAGTGGCGAAGTGGCGAGATATTTGGAGCCGTCCATATGAGGGGACAGGTGGCAGAGATCGGTGATCTCGCGAACTCGGGAGTTCGCAGAGTGAAAGCCCAAGTATTGGGTGTTCAAAGTCATGAGGCGCGAGAACGCGAAGCGGCGAGAGATTCGTAGCTATCCATCTGAGGGGACAGGTGGCAAGAGATCAGAGATCTCACGAACTCGAGAGATCGCAGGTTGAGAGTCCAACATTGGCTACTCAAAGTTGCGAGGTCGCGAGGTGGCGAGAGAAGGACAACCGTTGGATCCGGAGCATAGGAGGACCGTTGGATTTGAGCGAGGGATCGTGTCTCGAGACCTCACAAGAAAAGGTTCAAGAATTTGGCCATGGGGATCGCAAGGTTGCGAGATAGCGATATCCCAACAGCTGGAGCAGTGTAGGCCATAGCGGAGCGCGAGTGGAATACAGGTGGCACAAAGTATATAAGGTATAAGGTGGGACCGCGCATCTCGGGGACTCACGAACTAGGAGGGTGAAACTCGACGGTTCAACCGGCGAGGTCGCGAGGTTGCGATGTTGCGAGGTCGCAAGGTCGTGAAGTTGCGAGGTTGTGAAAGATGCTAATAGTTAAGCCTAGCCCACAGTTGCATGTAGAAAGGGCTATACCCGTATCGCCAGATCGGGTATCGCAATATTTGAAAGGAAAGTTTGGAGGTTTGAGTCACGAACTCACGAGATAGCGAGATTTAGCTGATCTCCTGGTAGAAAGGGGGAGATCTCGGGGAAGATTGTCGTGGGTACAGATTTCCCGATAGGGAAATAGAAGAACCTTCGAGTTCTTCAGGTCGAGAAGAAGAAGGTCCTGTGGGAGCGGACGTGCCCTGGGTGGCGCGCACCTGCATCATACAACAATTTAGAAATTGACCTTCTAGAAAATATTAGGAACTTTATGAGAGGGGGTTGGCTTCCTCATTGTAATTGTTTTAATTATTTTCCTAAGTTGTAATAGTCTAGGATATTAGAGAAGAAGGAAAATTTTCCATGAATGTAATAGGATGTGGAAGAGTTAGATAAATTAGGAATCATGTTTGGATCAAATCTTATATTTCAGGATCAGAACTAGGTTGTTGCAAGCTAAATGTAGTCTTTGTGTAATTTTGGTTAGATCCGATCCTATCTCTATAGATTGGATCGATCTAATACTTATTGTATTAAAGTTTTGATAGGCAAGAAAAGAGGGTGTGAGTATGTGAGATGAGTTTAGAGTAAATGCATGAAGTGTGCGAGAATCCAGAAGGAACTGAGCTTGATGTTGTAATCATATACCTTCAGATGCTATTGTTTTTTAGAATTATGCCCTTTCTACAATTGTGTGAAGTCTAAGTGTAAATTGGTTGAACAATTTTACTTGCATGTAAGTGGAAAATTATATTGTTATTGCAGGCGAAGGGATCACATGTAGAGGGGTTCCAGATCTAAACCAATAATCCTATCTAAATCTTTGTGTATTCAGGTTTTGTTGCTTGGACGATCAAGATCAAATCATGAGGATTAGATCAATGGTTGACAACATTTCGGGCATCGACATTTTCTGGTTGTTTGTCTTTTGAATAGGCCTAAAATACCGAAGTCTCACGGTTCGATATACGTGGAATATTTGGAATAGCAAGGAAATACATTATATGGAGGAGAACAATCTATCATCGATCATGATAGGATCGACGACGATCTTGTTTTAAACGATATTGTTAAAGTATTAAAGGGGACCCACAAGCTTAATATATAACCATTGATTGGAGTGGAAGATTGATGGTGTAGGATTAGCACATATCAACAAGGTACAAGGAGGTTAACACAAGGAGGTCCGAGACCCTGCGTTCTAGTGACATGATATACATGGCATACATTTGTTCATTTGTGTGGTTCCACACATGGTTCTGTCGTGGCCCACATAGGAAGAATTGGACGATTGAGATTAAATCTTCGAATCTGAATATTGACGGTCCTAGTCTCAATGGACCATGGCCATCGAAGGTTTTAAAGTATAGGAGGGTATAAAATGTCTCGAAGTCCCAACACTAAGATACGTCAGGCTAATGTCAGGTTTCATGGTGTCCCATGATTTGCATTGAGGTTTGATTAAGAGCAATCAACGGTCTAGAAAGGATCTGAGATCTAGATCAATGACCCATATTGATCGCGTACCTCCACGCATGAGCCCATTGTTCTTAAAATATGGTCATATGATTAAGGAGTTTAGTGCTCGAAATCAAGTCCTTCGGTCATAGTGTTTAATCACATGATAAAGGAAACGAGATGAGTACCTGCACAAGGTAAATTTTGGATTTCTTTTAATTTCAAAATTTTGTTCGATGAATAAACTCTGTTGAATTGTTTGAATATGAAGAAGGGAACAAGTCAGGATTGGTCATCACTAAATCAAAAACATTCCAAATGGATTGAATTTTTTCAAAGTTACTCGTTTGTTTTGAAGCACAAGTATGGAAATTTGAATAAGGTTGTGGATGCGTTAAGCTGGAGAATAACGTTATTGAATACTTTGTCAATTGAAAATGTTAGTTTGGAATGTATGAAGGAGTTGTGTGTAGAGGATGTATATTTTGCAAAGACGTAGAAGAGATGCAAGGCGAATTGGAGCATTGATAGAACACCGTATTTGTATTTTCACATCCAAGAAGGGTTCTTGTTTAAGAATCAAAGTTTGTGCATTCCACAGAGCTCATTGCGGTTAAATCTTGTTAGAGAGTTGTATAACATAGGTTTGGGTTGACATTTTGGCATTGATAAGACCATAGCATTAGTAAGGGAAAGATACTTTTGGCCCAACATCAACAAGGATGTTAAGAATTTTGTTGTGTGTTATAAAATTTTCTAGTTAGCAAAAGGAAAGAGACAAAACACTGAGTTATATACATCATTTTCATACCCGAGAGGCCATGGGAAGATATAAGTATGGACTTTGTTTTGGGACTTCCTAGGACACAGAGAGGTCATGATTCTGTGATGGTTGTAGTGGAAAGTTTTTTGAAGATGGCACATTTCATACACTTAAGAAAACCAATGATGAGTTTTGGATTTCATTAATTTTCCATATCTAGAAGACAAAATGTGTGATGATTCAAGTGATTTTGCAAAGGGCATACAAGAGATGCATGAGTAGATGAAACATAAGCTACAACAAAGCAATACTAGATATAAGCAAGGAGCATATTTTCGAAGAAGACAAAAGGATTTTGAGGAAGGAGAGTTGGTAATGGAATATTTAAGGAAATAAATATTCTCCAAAGGTACATACATAAACTAAATTACAAGAAAATTGGACCATGTCAAGTCCTGAGAAAGATTTATGATAATACCTATATTAGAGCTACTCAAGAATTTTGACATTTCCCCAATATTCAATGTGGTTGACTTGTATCAGTTTCATGAGGGAGAAGAAGATGATGAAGAAGCTACCTTGGTTAAATGGAAGAAACAACTTCTCGTTAAACTAGTCGAAGGATTAGAGAAAATATTAGCGAAGAGGGTTAGCAAAAAAATGCTAGAATAAGAAGTATTATGAATATTTAGTTAAGTGGAGAAACAAGGGTTGTAAATATGTATCATGAGTTTCTGAAAAATAACTAGCACACCTATGATGGTCTTCATCTATTATAAAATCTACAGTTACATCCACATGAGATGGAGATTATGTTTTTCTTACCAAGATTGTATGATGCGGGAGTATATTTGGCATTAATAAATCAACATCAACCAAAAACATTTTGATTTCAAGTTAGTAATTGTAGGATGAAATAAGGGTGTTGGAACTCTAGGCATGCTGCAAATCCAGCTTCTTGCAACTCAATTTCTTTTCTATAGATCATTCCATGCTGCAACTCTAGGCATGCTACTTTTCCACGGTGTTGCAACTCCACAATGTTGCAACTCCCAATGTTGTGGGTTATGTGATATTGTGATTCCACATGTCTTGGGGGGGACTTCATGGAAATTGGTGGACCATTTATAAGAGGAAGTTGAATGGATTTGGAAATCGTTTTGAATAAGTGGATCTTTCATAATTGTTCACTCCTAATGCACGTTTAGGGAATGGTGGAAGAAGTTGAACTTGAAAATCGTCTAGCTTCCAAGGCACCATTGGAAAGAAAGTGAATAAGATGGGAAGGAGATAAGAGGCTTATAAAATTTGGACAAAGAGGGGGTACTTCTATAGGGGGATAACGCAGAGGAAGTGGATGCCCAATTTTTGGTTTTCAACATGGAACAAAGAACACACATCCAGTTCATTAAATAAAGAACGAGAATGCAACCATATTGTCTGGTGATGTACTCAAATTGTAAAAGATAATTTTTGTCTATGTTCATAAGGAAATCTGCAATTCTAGTTAAATTGTTGGTGTCTCTTGTCTCCTTTTCTGTAACTAATTAATTCCTCATCATATTAGTTAGTTCTTAATGTTGTCAACATTAATATGTTGGTAGACGAGCACTCTATGGGGAGAGTTCAAGGTTCTACGGTTGGTTGAATACAAAGTTTGAGGGTTACTGCATCAATATCTATTTCATGGATAATTTAATGAAGGAAATGTCAAGTTCAATTCACATGCAAATGTTTGATTTTGATCTTACAAATTAATATTATAAAATAAATATTATTGAGTCTATGATACTTGAGCATTAGAAAGTAAACATAAGTGTATTATAGCTCCCAAAAGAAAAATTCTCTTTCAAATATGCTCTTTCTCACTTTCCATCATCTTCTCATTCTCATTCTCATTTTCATTCTCATTTTCTTTTTCATTTTGGTTCCCTAGTTTGTTTTCTCGAGACAAAGTGGTCCTTTGGGTCGACTAATTGATTAATGGCCGGGGAGGATAGAGAACCATGGGATCGGGTCGCAACGATAAATTACAAGAATTTGGTGTTATTCCAGAATGAGGTCGCGAGCAACATGGACATGTTGAACAAGATATTCAAGCATCTAGATGGGGCGTATTTGGCCATGGATTCTTGCGTCGCCAAGGAATGGAAGCAGGACACTAACGACGAGGGTCTCTCGGAGGTCACGTGAATGCAACATTGGTCATCCAGTTCCTCGTCTCAGAGTGGGCAGTTGAAATACATGGTCATGGCTTTTGGAAGATTCAAGTGTCTCTATGCCAACCACTTGAACCCTATGCTCTCCAGAAGCAATAACAATTATAAGCATTTGAAATCTTGTTCAATGTCCAAGGGGGAATTTCTATAGGTTCTGATTCTTCTTCCAAGGAATAGTGGATTAAGGATGAGGTCTATATTTCCAACCAAACTCTTCTTCCAACACCTTCACTTTCAATGTGCACCACCTTCTCGACGAATGGAAACTGTGCAGAAGCAAGAATATATATTTCCCTTAAGGTTTCATTAATTTTGTTTTAAAAGCTTGTAAAATTTTAAATTAATTAAAAAATATGATTTATATATGAAATTATTATATTTTGTAGAGTCATGAATGATTAATATATGAATATTAAGTAAATTAATAATTAATTTATTATATTTTGCAGGGTTATGAAAAAATCCACCCTTTAGCTATTATCATGGGGATAGTCTTTCAAGTTGGTGTGACTTGAAGCCTAGTTGACAGCAAAATTTAACTTAAAATATTTTTTTCTCATATGAAAATGAGATGATTAAAATTTTGTATCCAAATTAATTATTTCACTTAATATCTATTCGTATCATAATGAAAAAAAAATTAAATTTTATATAAATAACGATTACTTATGTTTATGTGGGAACAATTTAATCCTCAAAGTCATAATTATCAATACAACTTATA
>JZKD02S1929617.1:837588-852868 GCA_000966675.3 Picea glauca
GAAAGAGGGGAACTTATGGTAAAAAGCGAGGTCAACATAGTAAGGAATCTGCAATTAAGAACCTTCTAAAACGAACTAAATTAGCAACTTCATTTTAGGGAAAGTATTTAAACCTGAAAGGGAATCTAGGAACACCTAGGAGTAAATTTAGGAGCAACTCTAGGTGGGTGAGGGAAATGAGACAATTAATAAATTTAAAGAAAATAATTATTGGAGGAAAGAGGGGGATGGACAACACTTGTGCGAAGGAGAATATTTAGAATATTTTATTAAAACTTAATTTAAATGTGATTTAGGGAAAGTTGGAGGTTCTAAAAACTCTATAAAAGAAAGGGAAGATGAGGAAGAAAGGGATCAGTTGTTAGCGTAACGTTACGCTGCCGAATTTGTGACTTGACTGATTACTTGTGGGGATTTGGGACATCCCAGCTCGGATAGGAGTGGTAGCTCGACCTTGCGAGGCAAGCTGGGAGCTAGACGTACCATCTGGAAAGTGTGTGGCCCCTTTGTGGCTCGGGGGACTAAGGGGGAAGCAGAGTACCCCTAGCGATTGGCTGGGAGGTACCTGTGTAGTCTCGACGGTTGACGAGCGAGGGTGGCAAGGAGCGCGTGGGTATCATTCGAGGCGGGCGATAAGGCAACAGTATGATTTGTATTTTAGTAGATTAGAATGCATTACGACTTACCTTGGTTAATAAAATTACGTACCTTCGTTATTGGCGAGATGATGAGAATTTTTACGGCTATTACTTACCTCTGTTAATAAAGTTATTTACCGTGGTTATTTATTACATAAAGAAAAATTTGAATTCGTTCTTGATGGGGAAATGGCGAATTCGTCCTGGCAATTTCATCCTTGGCATTTCATTCATAAAATGGTTCTGAAATTTTGTTCTGTCCCGTTTTCACCTTTTGCATTTTCGTGTAAAAATTTAGTTCTGGCATTCTGCCTTGTACACTTGTTACAAAAGAAAACTCCCTTTGGCATTTTTGATTTGTAAAGAGGCACTGAGAAATGTTTCTGGAAATTGGTTGGGTAATTTGTTAATGAGACGGCCTTAAACCCTGCATTAACCCTCGATCGTGCAAGGGAGATTCTTACCCTCTTCTTTTAAACCTTCAATCTTCTGCACCTTACCATTGCAACGCACATAACACACAATTAAGAAAAATATTCAAACCAAACGACTATTTCCTATTGAACACCCTCACGAATCTCCCCAAAACAAAAATGAAATATAGTTGATAGTTCTCTTCTCTATATGTAATGAGTTATCTTTGCAATTCATGTTCAACAGGAATAGAATTGTGAGCATCCTCAGCAAGGCAAAAGTTTGCTGGTAGGATTATGTTTTTTCTTGAATATTAATTCTCATTCGGCAAATTATGAAGTCTATCGAGTGTTAGTAGACTAAAATTATATATTTTATTTCCGTAATGATTCATTTCATCCACATCTATTCTCCTCCCAAGATTCCCTGTAAATAAAAGAAACGAAATTAAAACCCTCTTGCTCCATGCATAAACCAATGAAATTAGAGGTGAAAAGCATATAGACGTGTTCTCCACTCTGGCTCGCCCTTTCTACCTGATGAACACAATGCAGACCCGAGGTGATAAGCATTTTTTGTCTTATAGGGCAAGCTTCTGTATGATTGATAATAATATCACGCACAAATTATAGTTGTCCTTCACATGAAATCTCTATCTCTAGTCGGAGGTGTACGAGACTCTCAAAACCACTCTTGTGAAACCAAACTCTTGGAATAAAAAAAACTCACAGTGTTAACTGCAACAGAGATATTGAAAACGAATACAAATCTTAACATCTTCCTTTCCAATTTAGGTTCATTTCTTCTTATATCAACTACGCACTGCAATTTCGCCACCATCTCTTCCATAGAAAAACCCAGAATGAGAATGCCTGATGTTGTTGCTTACCATCTCCTCACAGCTACCACTAAAATTGAGAGAGCCGACGTCTTCTGAACAGAGTTATAACCCCACCTTAATTTTCTTTTACTAGCAGGGAAACACTGTGCATATGAATTTTATGCACAGCCATGGCGTCTGGTGTTCTAGTTTTCTCTTGATCAATTGTGGTAGGTTCCAGGCACCCTTGTTACAACAACAACAATTTAATTAAATAGAGGGGCAGTCATTTTAGCAGTAAAATTTTAATAACCGTTTGGAAGTGCAGGATTTCTTTAAATGGCAGTTATGGCCACATCTATAATTTTTCTCAACTAAACCTTAACCTTTAGACCACTGCGCCCACCTGTGCATTGCTAATGTGGACATCATTTTCACCTACGGAGTCCCTTTTGTTCTTCTTATTTTTCCTTTTATTTGTTTCCCAACCGAAATTTCACTTACAGCGGTTTTCCCTTGGCTGTATGCCCTCGCCTTTTTCCAGCCCTTGGACTGTGCTGGGCCTGTCAGGTGGATAGCACTAATTTGGTTCTGTGTGGTTCTGACTGTAGGGTGACAGGTTTCCAATTCCGCACCGATCTTAACTATTCCTTGCCTTTATTTATTTCTCCTTGTTCCACATTGTAGGCGTGAGTTATGGGTTCGTAATTATCGATTGTTGAATTACAAATTTAGATCCTAGAGTCAATGTTAACATAAATTTTATAAGGCCCGCATAGAATAATTTTAGGGCATTGCATCAAATATGGATTGTATATCATTGTGTCCTTCAATTAGTTATTGATTCATGCTTACTGGCTATTGATTATAAACTGCTCCTTGAGTTAATGATTAAATTTAGCTTGAAATGATAATTTACAGCTATTCAATATTTGATTGTAATTAATGAATGAGTAAAGGATTTTAGAAGATTTAGTTAATTATTGAATTATAATTTTGGGACTAATGTGATTTTTACTTAATGATGATTTGCATTTATTCAGTATGTGATTATAATTAATGAATGAATTAAGGAATATAGTAGGTTGCGTTATTATGGCATTCTAAATTTAGATTGATGCTAAATCTTTGCTTTAAATGATAAATCACAACTAATCCTTTTTAAATAATGAGTGAGATAATTGATTTTAGAACATTGCCTTAATTATAAATTAAAGGTTAAATGTCGCTTCAATTGACAATTTTTAACCATTCATTATTCTTGAAAAAATTTGAATTGAGATAATGATTTAGGATGTTGCTTTATTCATGGCAGTATAATTATAGATTGAAGTCAATTTTTGCTTAATGATAAATCATAACTATTCATTTTTATTTATAATTAATGAATGAGTTAATTGATCTTAGAATACTGTGTTAACTTTAAATTAAATGTTAAGGTTCGTTGTAAATGAAAACTTTTAACTAGTCATTGTTCTTGAAAAAAAAAATAAAAAAATTGGATCAAATATTGGGTTACCTTGTTAATATTGTAGGCGGTTAGATGTGTGATTACCTTGTTGTTAAGCCATGTGCTTGTATTCCCATATTCTAGATGGATGAATGATGATTATCATACTATTGTGCAATTAGTCTTCTCGTCATAATTGAGTTTTAGATTTTAGACTTGTGCGCAATAGGAATTTATGTATTGATGATGATGGATTGATTTAGAGCTATATTATTACTGTGTGGTTAATTAAAGTTAATGTATGATGGTTAACAGTAAGAAGTACTCTCTCACCCTTAGTTTGATAAAACCAGACATATAGATAATGTAGGCAAATATTCAATAAAAACATACAATTCATTATTAATCCTTATAAATTTTGGTGAATATTATTAATCTAACTTATATTTTATATAATAAATAGGTGATTTTTTTTAATCAAAAATTACCAATCATCAAATTTTTTAAATGTCAAAAATAATTAATTGATAAATATCAATTACTAAAAAATACACAAAAAAATACCCTATTCTCCTATTATGAGTACACTTTTTCTTATTTAAAATATATTTAAAACTTATTTTTTTCTCCCAAAATTTTATAATAAATATAAATATTATTTTTGCATTTCTTCATATAACAACTAAAGATAAGATAACTAACCTTTCATCTCTACAACATCATCTACTATTATTACTTTGAGAAGCACCTCAAAATTCTATGCCATATCTACCTTAATCTTTAGATACAAAAAATTAAAACAAAACAACATTTAAAATAATTAATATTTTTTTATATTTAAACAAATACCAAAATTATATATTAATATGTATTTTCATATCCACAAATTTTAGTGATCAATTGAAACAAAAAATTATATATATATATATATATATACACCTACTATGAATTAATTAAATTATTCTATCATATCATAGATTTGATTTTTTCAACCTTAGATTTTAAGAAATTACAACTCTTGTCAACTATACACCTACTATGAATTAATTAAATTATTCTATCATATCATAGATTTGATTTTTTCAACCTTAGATTTTAAGAAATTACAACTCTTGTCAACTAAGGTTTAAATTTTTAAAAATTTGCTTCCAATATGTTTTTTTTTTATGTTTTTGATTGTGTGTTAATTTATTTTTTAAGTTATAAAAATAATTCTTTCATTACTTATCTATGTTTCAATTATATGTTTTTCTTTTTTGATGTTTTTGCATGTGTGTTAATTTATTTTTTAAGTTATAAAAATAACTCTTTCATTACTTATTATTTATTTATGTTTCAATTAACTTTGTATTATTTAGAGGTTTTGTGTAATGTCTTTGTTATTACAAAAACAAAAGTGATGTATAATAGGTAAAAAAAATTTGTATTAGGAAATTATATATCACAATTAAAAGTAACTTTATCAATATATCAACCTAAATATTAACGAAACAATATTAATGCATTAAAAATTAATCATGACGCATGTCAACACATCATCACCATGGATAATGATACACATATCGACGCAATAACTCAAATAAATAGCAGCCCATAATCAGTGCATTTATACAATTAATAATGATGCATAAACAGTACAAATAAAAAAGTGCTCAACTCCTCTCATCAAGATAATCATCAGATAACACCATGATAACATGAGATAACATAACGAATCATAAGGATCATAAAGATAATCATAAAATGACATAAGATACTACCCACCCAACCTACCCTGCAAGGTTAGGACCTCCAGGACACATAAGCAATGCTCAAGCCCAGGTTCCAATTGATTTTAACCATTGAAGGTCTTAGGGCTCGCGACTGTTCTGAGGAACAAGGAGGTGTCTACATCCCACTAACATACTCAATCCACTACTACATATGGGTGGATTATTCCACGAAAGTTTTCCACGTTTCCATTATTTTCATCTTTTTTTTAAATAGGGCGGGATTTTCGTCGATATTTCCACGACAGTTCATCGCAATATCCATGAATAGGTTATTTTAACTTGGTCGGGATTTTCATCGCTATTGCCACGAACTTTTGTGGAAATAGCAACGAGACTTTTGCCTATCTCATTGGTTGGTGTTAACGGCTAGTTGACTATTTGATCTATATATACCTGACTTTAAAAGACCTTGCGACACAATTTCTATAGTTGTGACACTGTTCTTGGCTTTTGTTTGAGCTATTTATTTTTTCCGTCACCCACCGGTTGAACAAATCCAATTCTCGATCTACATAGCTCGGATTTTGAACTTGCAAGGTTAGTCTATTGTTTTTTTTTATTGATGTACTCATTTAACTTGTTAATTTTTGTTCAAATGTCCAAATTTCATGTAGCTTGTTTTTTCCTTGATAATATATTATATGTGTAGTACCATATTTCATGTCTTTGGTTTTTAGATCTAGTTAGTATATTCTATGGATATAACATCCGGCTCTGGTGCACTGAGAAAACTTATTCTTTGAGGACACTTGCTCGCAAGTGATATGGACTTTTATGATATTAAAACATTTATCCTTGATTATGATGCGTTATGATAGATGACATGATGCTTCACTTCTTTGACATAGACAGGTGCTATTGAATCAGTTTTATTGAGTGTGCAGGGTTTTGGACCTTGAGGATGCAGAGGCATTGATGGAACCCCTTGGACTCCGGATTGAGTCAAGGAGTGTGCTATTTGGGTTGATTTACTTTTTGTGATATTTCATTGATTTGATGATATGATGTGGACATGTTCTGACACGATTGTTGATGATGTAGGCTGACGTTATCTTGTCGACTAGACTCGCATATGGAGTAAAGGGGCCACACACAATTACCAGAGAGGTTGAGGGAGAGGTGTGGACAATAGCACTGCCACAGCCTACTAGCACTCTCGCTGTAGCTCTAACTGTAGGTTAACAATTACCTAGTTCGAGAGGATCCACAATGCCGTGAGGGCAGACTGCGACAGTCGCTCACGATGATTCTAAGGGGCACGCAATAAGGCAGAGTGTTGACTCCAGGGGTTATTTATGACTACCAATCAGTCAAGTTGGTGAGTGGCACCCTTGGAGCACGTGGTGCATCCTGAAGGGCACATCGCACAAAAGAAACACAAGTTGGCGAGTGGCACCCTTGGAGGATGTGGTGCATCCTGAAGGGCACGTCGTGCAAAAGAAACGAATGAGGCGAGTGGCACCCTTGGAGCACGTGGTGCGTCTTGAAGGGCACGTCACATTGACATTGATGAAGGAACAAACTTAGATGGCCCTGAGACATTTAACACATTATGAAATTCTTAAACAACTTCCCGAAATAAGTGTTGCCCCGTTCAGAATCTAAATCTAAGTCTAAAACTTCTCTAGGGTAAAATTTTGTGTAACCTTAAGAAAAAGACCCTATAAAAGTAAAAATAATAATTTAAACTAAAACCCACTTAAGTAATAGTTTAGTCTTCATAAAATTCTTAGGTTAAATGAAGAGAGTAAGAATTAAATTAAAACTAGTGGGTTTAAAAATTGCAAAGAAGAAATTAATTCTTAACTTGTGAAAGTATAAAAAGATATTAAATTAATAATAAAAGGAAAAGATTAAATAGCGCAACTGCCATTTTGGCTCTAATAAAAAGGGGAAAGAAAGGAAAAATAAAAATTACGAAACTAAGGAATGGAGGAAACATAATAAAGGAAAGAAGGGGACATATGGTAAAAAGCAAGGTCAACATAGTAAGGAATCGACAATAAAGAACCTTCTAATTTGAGCTAATTTAGCAACATCATTTTTAGGGAAAGTATTTAAAACATGTAAGGGGATCTAGGAACACCTAGGAGTAAATTTAGGAGCAAGTCTAGGTGGGTGAGGGAAATGAGACAATTAAGAAATTTAAAGAAAATAATTATTGGAGGAAAGAGGGGGATGGACGACGCTTGTGCGAAGGAGAATATTTAGAATATTTTTATTAAAAGTTAATTTAAATGTGATTTAGGGAAAGTTGGAGGGTCTAAAAACTCTATAAAAGAAAGGGAAGATGAGGAAGAAGGGGATCGGTTGTTAGCGTAACGTTACACTGCCGGATTTGTGACTTGACTGATTACTTGTGAGGAGTTGGGATTTCTCAGCTCAGATAAGAGTGGCAGCTAGACGTTCCATCTAGATAGTGTGTGGCCCCTTTGCGGCTCGAGGGGCTAAGGGAGAAGTAGAGTACCCCTAGCGATTGGCTGGGAGGTACCGATGTAGTCTCGACGGTCGGCGAGCGGGAGCGGCACAGAGCGCACGAACTTCATTCGAGGCGAGCTACAAGGCAAAGGTACGCTTGTTTATTTTTAGAGTATATGCATTAGAAATTTAAGTTGGGATATGTATGATGATTTTAATGGTTGAATTTTGTCCTAAGCTTCTGTTGTTCCATTGAATGCCTAATATCATTGTTGTCAACGTTCTACCGGGGTTCTATTGTTCCTTGGTTGGGACCTTTATGTTTCTGCGTCATTGTTGTGTTGTATTTTTCCCGGATGTTGTATTTTAGCTTTAGATTATGGATGTATAGATTTACGGTCAATAACAATCTCTGTTATAGTCATGTTGCTTGGCTTTATATAAACCTGTGATAGCAATCTTTGCTATAGTTATAGCAATCTCTGTTATAGTTATATTGCATGGTGGTATATAAGCCCGTGATAACAATCTCTGTTATAGTTATAGAAAAATTTAGGAAGAGAAACCCGTGATAGCCATGGCATTCGCTGGCAGTTGCGTTGGGTACCATGACATACGAAATTAAATTCTGGCACGTGAATACAGTCCTGGTCCATCATTTTATAAATTGATTTCGGTGAATTTTGTGTTGGATTTCAAATTACTCCTTGCATTGTTTTAAGTTGATATTTTCTTTTCTGTGGATTTTGGGTCCAATCGGCTTTCTTGGGTCGTTCTTCTATCAGAACAATTCCCGGGTTACCAATGTTTGCAAATTTTTATATAATTGCCTGCTGTCCTGGGAAGGGCATTTCCATTACTGTGGGTGTTTGTATCGCTATAGGCGTTTAAATGTGATTGTGGGCATCTTCTGTTACGGTTGGGTAGTAAGTTCTTGTTGCATGTTCTTTTGGGCTAATTCTTCCTTCTGTGCCCTGGTAATGTATATTTATATCTGCGCCAATATTGTACATCCACCATAACCCAATTACATCACTGTTTCCCTCTGAATTTTGCTTGAGCGATATGTTTTACTTCACTAATGTTATGAATCGCCTGCACAGGGTATGATTCACTGCATTGCAGCCGAGATTTTATATTGCTTGGAAATTTCTTCGTTGGTAGTGCTTTAGTAACTTTTAGACCTCATCCACCTCATACACTCTGCCCAACAACAGTTAAACCTTATTTTTTCCTCTGTATGAATGCATTTCGCCTCTCTGCCTTGCTGTTGACACTCTCCCTTGGCAGGCCGTATGTTTTGGCTGTCTGGGCCCTCATCTCTGCCAGACGCATCCCTTCCAACATGTGCTGGTAACTAGCCTTTGATTTCAGTAGGTACTCCTAGCGCTACTGTTCTGGATGTCAACAATTATGCTTTTCTTGGCCTCTTGGTCAGACCTTAGTTCCACGATTACTTCAATCTAACAGTTTAGTAGTGTGTGAGGTGTGGTACTAGTTACCGCTTTTGTAGCTGAAGAAGGTAATGTCATTAATCGGGTCTCGAACTACGTAAAATGGTACAATAATTGCGCCAGCGTACATGCTTCTGTAAAATATCATGGTTATTTTATGCACAGGTAGTGTTTTGCAATTTAAATAAATGTAAAAATAGTGTTAGACAATATCTGAACGTAATGTGTTGCTATTTTAATTGCAATGTTATTTTAATAGATTGTAGTTACAGGGTTGCTTCCGACACTATATGGTTTACTGTTTATGCTTATGGAATGTTTAGTTCATGTAAAGATTAATGATTAATAATAGAATCCACTGAAGGCGAAGTTTCAATAGTAACATTGATCGTGGTAATGCTAATGTATTGTATTGTTTTTGTTACTGCCAACGTTCCTGGTATGGTTAATGCTATGCTAGTTAGGGTATGATCAATGTCAAATAATGCTTATTGTTAAAGCTTATGGTAAGGATAAGGTAAGATAACAGGATGTAATGTAATGTAAATGCAAAGAAATGATTATTGCAATGAAATGGAATGTCATTTAATGTAATGGAGTGTTAATGATTGGTACTAAATAGATTGTTACCTTAAGGGGATGCGTAATGCTACTGTAATGAAACTTTCATGTTATTTATTGTTCTTAATGAATTTGTGACTCATTGAACTATAAAACCTTGTTTATGGATTCAGAAAACTTAGGATAATTGTAAGGCCAAAACCCAAGAAACACTACTATCACTATGAAACATGTAAATTCAATTAAAGGACCCTCGACTTTTCCTTGATTTGGTTGGGTAGCGTAGATTACTATAACTTCAAAGATATATGTGTAGGCTTGTGAATGCAATGGAATCCTCTAAGTTGTTCTGTTTATTTAAAAGATAGTGCAACTTCATATTAATGGTATTTAAGTCACAAAGCATATGGTTATTTTGTTATTTTAGTGTATTTCACTAGTTTAAGTCAATTGCAAGTTGATACTCGCGCGCCTTGAGAGAGGCGCAAGAACAAGCAAAATGTTTGGTTATAATAGAATGTATGATCCCTGAAATAGTAGAGGGGTGAGACAGATGTAACTGATTTCCTTGCTCCATGATTTAGTCAATACTCTCTATACATCATGGTATATAGCTACAGTTGAAGTTATGACTGATTAACTCTGTGCCTTGAGTAAAGTAGATGACTACCTTGCTTCTTAAATTTGAATAAGTTAATTTCCTTGCACACGCACTTATGTCGTTCATTTGGATCTAGTAACCATTTTCTCTTGCACCATAGAATTTCTTGTGATGCATGTTGATTCATAGAACTTTGTCGAGCAGGATCGTGTTGTTGTTGGTCGATTTAGCATTTTTTTAGTTTTGGTCCGGATTGTGTCGAGTGGGATGTAGACACCTCCATGTTCCTCAGAACAGTCGCCAGCCCTGAGACCTTAAATGGTTAAAATCGATGGGAACCTGGGCTTGAGCATTGCTTATGTGTCTTGGAGGTCCTAACCATTTCAGGGTAGGACGRGTGGGTAGTTTTTCTTACTTATTGTTGATTGATCATCATTAAATGCATGAAGTTACTTGTTGTGTCTTATGTCGTCTTGTTGTGTTCATCATGGTTGCACCTTGTTCGTCGTTGGGTGGCGACACAGAGTCAAATGTATTTATTTCCCTTGTGCACATGCACACACACCTTAAACAAAAAAAAAAATGCACTTGTTATTTGGGGATCGTCGTCGTGACAAATGGGATGTTTGTTACATATGGTATCAGAGCCAGGTTCGACCCGTGACTTAGGGTTCGCTACGGCTTTCGTGACATGATTTGATTTGATTATACTATTGYTGATCGAGTTGATTTTTTGCGTGCAGGTAATCATGGTTAGAGGACGCCGTGGAGGCAGACGATGGGGTGCTAGGGGAGGAGGCGTGACACCTCCAGTAGCATCCATGCCTRAGGGGTCTAACCCCCAGGGAGACGAGTAGGTTCTCAGATAGGAGCAGATAGCAATTGGCGATGTTGTTGGGATGATGAGATCTTTTCAGCACATGTCTGAGGCACTGATYAGTCGTTTGGACAGAGATGAGGCCAGAGCGCCGGTACCCGCTAAGGTTCCACCATGCGCACTGATCGTTACTGGTATCATTCACCGTGAACTCGAGAAGGTTAAATTTCCCGAGTTCTTTGGTGCCCCAGACGGCGTAGCCATCGAGGCATGGTTGGAGAACATGGCGATGTGCTTCGCACTTCTCAATTATACCTCCAACATGAAGGTCCGCATGGCGATCTTTCAACTGAAGGGGAGCACTCTTCTATGGTGGAAGATGCTCCTGCCGCAACTGAACATGGTCGTTGAAGACATGTCATGGGAATTGTTCGAGGAATGGTTCTGAGAGATGTATCTTTTAGAGGAATTCATTGAGCATCAGCTCAATGAGTTTAACGCTTTACGACAGGGAAGTCGTACGGTGCCCGAGTACGAGGCACGTTTTATGGAGTTGCTCCGGTATGCTCCACACCTTAACACATAAAAACTTAAGGTCAACAGGTTCATGTTTGACCTTAACAGCAGCCTGCGTGCTAAGGTTAGGATTTTGATGCCTTAAACCTTGCACGATGTCGTCCAGAAGGCCCTCATAGCAGAGGAGGAGCTTATCACTGGGGGTCAGACCAAGACTCCAGTGAGACTAGCAGGGCAGGGTTCATCGGGAACACTGCAGCATCAAACACCAGTGAGACATACATCGGGATATCGTGGCTTCCAGAGGGGATCCACTTTCACTACACCCCGGCGACCACTGCCTCAGTAGCAGACACCTTATCGGGGGCCACAACACCAGCAACAACATCACCTATAGTAGCAGCAGTTTAGGCCTTTTTAGCAAAACAAACCAGATTTACAGGCCAGTGGGCCATCATCTTCTACTTCGGGTACCAGGACTACTAGGCTGAAGAAGGGGTGTTGGATGTGTGGGGAGCCACACTACCAGCGCGACTCTCCTGTGGAGAGGACCAGAGTGTCTGGAATAGCCGGGCCCACTACAGTAGGAGATATGGGCATGGCCCATCGGATTCATGCAGTGGTGAATAACTTCCAGGAAGAACACCAGTTGACTATGCTCGAGACGACAGGTACTGTCGCTGACCAGACCCTTAGTGTTTTGTTAGACCCAGGTGCTACTGAGAGTTTCATTTCTGGTGCAACACTGAAAATAATTAAGGTAAATTCAGTCGAACAAGACGAGTTTAGCTTCGTAGAAATGTCTTTGGGAGCCAAACATAAGGTTGGAGGAAAAGTTACGGGCTATGCCCTTAACCTAGGAGAGTTTGTCACGAGGGTCAACTTGTACGTCACGATATTAGGATCTTATGATGTCGTGATTGTTATGGATTGGTTGGAATCGCATGAGGCGAAACTCAGCTATAAGATGAAAAGGTTGATCTTGGTCGATGACAAAGGACAGAGACGTGCTATTGTAGGATGGAACCAGGGAGTCTCCCTGAGGTTCGTCTCTTCCTTACAGTTACGGAAGAGTATGCGCAGGGGGTGCTAGCTTTATGCGATACTTGCACTAAACGAAAAGGGAGTAGCGAAAGGTCTAGAACACCTTCCGGTGGTGAAGGAGTTTGCGTACGTATTTCTAGAGGAGTTACCTGGGATGCTGCTAGAAAGGGAATTGGAGTTTACCATAGACCTGAAATCGGGGACCGAACAGACAACAAGTATGCCTTATCGGATGTCGACCCCAGATTTGCAAGATTTGAAAATGCAACTGAAGGAGTTGTTGGACTTTGGACTGATACGTTCTAGTGTGTCACCATGGGGTGTATCTGTTATTTTCATTCAGAAGAAGGACGGATCGTGGAGGCTTTGCATTGACTACCGTCAACTCAACAAGGCTACGGTCAATAATCAGTATCCCTTACCAAGAATTGATGATCCATTCGATCAAATGAAGGGTGAAACGGTGTTCTCCAAGATCGATTTGCAATCAACGTATCACCAATTACGGATCAAGGAGGATGACGTCCCTAAAACCACCTTTAAGGCAAGGTTTGGACACTACGATTTTACAGTTTTACCGTTTCGACTGACAAACGCCCTTGGGGTATTTATGAGTTTGATGAATGGGGTTTTCCACGAGTACTTGGACAAGTTTGTCCAAGTATTCATTGACGATATTTTGATCTACTCTCGGACGATGGAGGAGCATGATGAGCACTTCTACTTCGTACTACAGTTTCTGCGAGAGCACAAATTGTATGGGAAGTTGTCCAAATGATCTTTTTATCAATCGAGGATTCACTACTTAGGGCATGCCATCTCTGGCGAAGGTATCGCCATGGATCTAGCCAAGGTTGAGGCTATTATGGAATGGCCAGTTCTGATGAATGTCACAGAAGTGTGTAGCTTTATGGGTTTAGCAGGATACTATCAATGGTTTGTCGAGGGATTTTCAAAGATAGCAAATCTGATCATGGAATTGCAGAAGAAAAATAAGAAGTTTGTTTGGACTGAGAAATGCACGGAAGAATTTCGGAGGCTTAAAGAGTTGTTGACAACAACGCTGATACTAAAGGTCCCTGACATGGATGCAGACTTCTTGGTATGCACAGACGCATCCAAGGAGGGTTTAGGCGAAGTCTTGATGCAAGATGGACGAGTGATTTCTTACATTTCGAAGAAACTGAGAAGGCATGAAGAGAACTACGCAACACATGATTTGGAGTTATTAGCCATCGTATATGCCTTGAAGGTTTGGAGAAACTACCTTGTTGGACAAAAATTTGAACTAAAGACTGATCATTGTGGACTACAACACATTTTTATGCAAAGCGACTTGAACGCGCGACAACGACGTTGGTCGGAATTGCTTAGCGAGTACGAATTTGAGATTAATTACATAAAGGGAGCAGTGAACCGAGTGGCGGATGCCTTGAGTCGAAGGCTGTGCATCTTTTCAGTGTTGCCTCTTCAGATGAAATTACGTGAGAAAATTCTCACTTTACAGTGTGACGACGAATGGTACAAAGAGGTCGAGGGTTTTATCGGACAAAACACAATGATGGTACCGTGATATGAGGGATTTTCTTTTGATAGCGATGGGTTATTGAGGTTTAAAGGTCGAATTTACATACCGCCCAATGACGAGTTGAGGATGTTGATCCTGCACGAGGCTCATAGAGCAGTTTACATGGCGCACTCGGGAGTCACGAAGATGAGGGCAGATCTTAAACCCTTATTCTTTTTGAGGGGAATGAAGGCCAACATAGTCAACTATGTGGCCATATGTCTAGAGTGTCAGCAGTTAAAGGCTGAACAAAAACACCTGACAGGATTACTTCAACCACATGCCATTCCGAAATCAAAATGGGAGGTCATTTCGATGGATTTTATTGTTGGATTGCCACTGACGGCAAGGAGACATGACTCAATTTTTGTAGTAGTAGACACTCTGACGAAGAGTGCTCACTTTATTCCTATACGTACGACATATCAGGCACCTAACATAGCAAGAGTTTTCATCAGTGAGATTGTGAGGCTGCATGGTGTGCCTAAGAGGATTATATCTGATCGAGGATTGGTGTTTACTAGATGATTTTGGACGAGTTTCCAAGAGGCCTTGGGAACCCAACTTAACTTTAGTACTGCGTATCACTCAGAGACTGAAGAATAGATTGAACAAACGAACCAAACCTTGGAATACATGTTGCGCATGTACGTGATGGACCAACAAAAGCATTGGGAGGAATTCTTGCCTCTAGTAGAGTTCACTTACAACAACAGTTACCAGAGCACCATTAAGATGGTGCCTTTTGAGTTTCTTTATGGGTGACCGTGTTAGATGCCCTTGAGTTGGGATTGACTTTAGGATAGGGTCCTGGTGGGACCAAAAGAGATCCAAGAAATGGAATAGCAGATGCAAACCATAAGTCAAAGGATTAAAGAAGCGTAGGATCGACAGAAGAGTTATGCCGATGTGAACCGAGTTGACCGTAGTTACGAGGTCGACGATCAATTCTGTTGGAAATATGGTTGTAGCAAAGATGACGCAGACTGTCAAGGTTGTCATTGATGGCAATCTGTTGGTAATGGAGCACACACAAGAGAACTGGCAAAAGAAGCTAGATGATGACAGAGAAATATCCAAGTGGGGATGTTGAGATTGGGTTCCACTCAGTGAAATGTTAAGATTGGGTTCCACTCAGCGAATGGAGCACGCACAAGAGAACTGGCAGAAGAAGCTAGATGATGACAGAGCAATATCCAAGTGGGGAT
>JZKD02S1929617.1:859887-882770 GCA_000966675.3 Picea glauca
AAATTGGCATCAATTCAGGTGGAGCGTTGTGGTCAGATTAGTGGATAGTGTTGATGGATTTCATTCCTTTTTAGCAGGTATTACAGTTGAGTGCACAAAGTCAGGGGGAGCCTGAAGAGAACAGTTTAACCCTTTGCCCTTGATGTCAAAGGGGGAGCAATGAAAGACATATTGCCATCAATACCAAAGGGGGAGATTGTTGGAAATATGTCTGTAGCAGAGATGACGTAGACTGTCAAGGTTGTCATTGATGGCAATCTGTTGGTAATGGAGCACGCACAAGAGAACTGGCAAAAGAAGCTAGATGATGACAGAGCAATATCCAAGTGGGGATGTTGAGATTGGGTTCCACTTAGTGAAATGTTGAGATTGGGTTCCACTCAGCGAATGGAGCATGCACAAGAGAACTGGCAGAAGAAGCTAGATGATGACAGAGCAATATCCAAGTGGGGATGTTGAGACTGGGTTTCACTTAGCGAAATGTTGAGATTGGGTTCCACTCAACGAATTGTTCTACAAGAGGATACCGCTAAGATGCGTTTAGGTTATTCAAGAAAAAATAATAAACCCATTGAAATGTGTTAGGTTATTCAAAGAAAAAAAAACGAAATAAACCCATTGAAACGTTTGAAGGAAAGATCCAGTCGATTCAAGCGCCCCCATTAAAACAGAAACAGAGGCAATGGCCTAGAAAGCATGCTGAAGATAGATGCTTCTCGAATCACTTGGCATTTGCAAGATCTGAAGGCAGAGGACTGTTCAACAACTTTGATCTCAGGGAAAGAACTCTGAGCTCTGTGAGATGACCCAATTGGCATTCCAGTTTAGCCTTCGCCCATGGGGATCCTTGCTAATAAAATCAAGAAGGATACGTCTATTGCCCATTGGCTCTCACTTAGCCACGGCCATGACTAGCAGCAACATCAAGAAACCATTAAAAAGCTGCCTTGGGTTACCATTCGATTTTTCAAGAGACGCACGAACGATGCCCTTCACAATGCAATTGGTGTGGCCAGCGTCAAATGGTTATAATGCACAACCAACGTAGCCTAACATTGCCAGGCCAGTGATCAGTGTTATCCCTGGGTTTAATGCAAACCCAAGAAGAGTAGAATATTCCGAGTTAGGAAGAGGTTGGTCTAAATCCAGGGTTTTGCGGGGGTCTTTCATCTGCATTGACAAGTCTGGAAGATTTTGGCAGTTGTGTTTCTCTAATTACTCTGGACGGTGGTAGGACTTTCAGTCTAAAAATAGACTTTCTGTTAAGACAAAAAGAACAGAACGTTGCATGATGTGGCATGCGTAGAGGAGGCATGCAAAGAGCCAGTTCATAAAATCAGGGAGAATGTTGGCATGCAAAAAGCAGAAGAAAGATTGAAAAAGTAAACTGCAGTTGGAGTTGAGTAAAGCAAGAAAAATCTTTGCATGTGCAAAAACAATATAATGCGCTGAGACAGAGATTAGAGGTGTTGTTGAAGTGAGAGAGAGAGAGAGAACTGAGGCGATAAAAGGAAGAGGAGAATCTGTGTGACAGGGGAAGAAGATGAGAATGGGCTACAGAGGACAGTGAAACAGAGCAACAGATCAGAGACATTGAAGAATGCAGTGTAGATCAACAGAAAGGGTAAGCAAGCTATATCAGAATGAACAAGTTGATTTGAGCAATATTTGTTTTGGAAAATAAGGGTGGTAGGGTGGTGTTAGGGAGACTTATGTCTCTCTCTGCAAGTGGGTKCTTGTAGAATCTGAAGGTTGGTGCCTTCACTCAGTTGGTGCTGAAGTAAAAAGGAAGTCGGTGCTTCCACCCAGTGGGTGCTGGGATACTGTGGGAGTTGGTGCTCTTAGCTAGTTCGTGCTGGTAATCAGAGGTTGTAGCCTCTGTGATTTGGTGCTCATAAAAGATGAGATGTAAAGAATTTGGAGCTTGCTTAACATCCTAAGAAGACGAGGTTTTTTCCCTGGTTGGGTTTCCTCTTGAAAAATCTATGTCTCATACATGTGATTGAATGCTGTGTGTGATTGTTATCTTTTATGTTATCTTCTCTATGTTCATAACTCTGAATTTCACAATAAAGACTCACTGCCACTAATATTATTGATTCAAAGTAAAAATAAGGGAAATTGTTAATAATATACACTAACTGATTCACCCCCCCCCCCTCTCAGTTAGTTCATACCTGTAACAGATTCTTATTGCGGGTTAGACCGCATAAGAGTTCGATCAAGTTTGGAAAGGGAACTAAACTCTGTCCTAGGTTTGTGGGACCTTTCAAGATTGTGGAGAGAAAGGGACCCATGGCCTATCGACTAGCCTTGTCTGATTCTTTGAGGCATATGCACGATGTTTTTCATGTATCTGCTTTGAGACATTATATTAGTGATCCTACACATGTGATTAACATGAGTTCCTTGCAGATATCAGATGAGGGAGTGATCTAGGCTGAGCTGGTCCACATCTTAGATCATCACGTTCGACAGTTACGACATCGAATGGTAGATTAGGTCAAGGTCTAGTGGGACAGTTATAGTTCGCACTCGGCAACCTGGGAGGACGCATATGATATGCGCCAGTAGTTTCCATTTTTGTTTGATAGATAGACTTATGATACTGTGATACTTTTATTTCGGCATTTATACTGAGAAACTTCGGGACGAAGTTTAGACCAAGAGGGGGTGTATGTAACATCCCACTCTGGCACACTGAGAAAACTTATTCTTTGAGGACACTTGCTCGCAAGTGATCTAGACTTTTATGATATTAAAACATTTATCCTTGATTATGATGCGTTATGATAGATGACATGATGCTTCACTGCTTTGACATAGACAAGTGCTATTGACTCAGTTTTATTGAGTGTGCAAGGTTTTGGACCTTGAGGATGCAGAGGCATCGATGGAACCCCTTAGACTCCAGATTGAGTCAGGGAGTGTGCAATTTGGGTTGATTTATTTGATGTGATATTTCATTGATTTGATGATATGATGTGGACATGTTCTGACACAATTGTTGATGATGCAGGCTGACGATAGCTTGCCGACCAGACTCACATATGGAGTAAATGGGCCACACACAATTACTAGAGAGATTGAGGGAGAGGTGTGGACAGGAGCCCTGCCACAACCTACTAGCACTCCCACCGTGGCTCAAACTACAGGCTAACGATTACCTAGTTCGAGAGGATCCATGATGCCGTGAGGGCAGACTGTGACAGTCGCTCACGATGATTCTAAGGGGCGCGCAATAAGGCGAGGGCCTTATTCCTTAGAGCCCTTAGTCTCCCACAAGTTCACTTGGCGGAGTGTTGAATCTAGGGGTTATTGATGAATACCAATTAGTCAAGTTGGTGAGTGGCACCCTTGGAGCATGTGGTGCATCCTAAAGGGCACGTCACACAAAAGAAACACAAGTTGGCGAGTGGCACCCTTGGAGCACGTGGTGCATCCTGAAGGGCATGTCGCGCAAAAGAAACAAACGAGGGGAGTGGCACCCTTGGAGCACGTGGTGCATCCTGAAGGGAACGTCGCATTGATGTTGATGAAGGAACAAACTTAGATGGCCCTAAGACATTTAACACATTATGAAATTCTTAAACAACTTCCCTAAATAATTGTCGCCCCGTTCAGAATCTAAATCTAAATCTAAAACTTCTCTAGGGTAAAATTTTGTGTAACCTTAAGAAAAAGACCCTATAAAAATAAAAATAATAATTTAAACTAAAACCCACTTAAGTAATAGTTTAGTCTTCATAAAATTCTTGGGGTAAATGAAGAGAGTAAGAATTAAATTAAAACTAGTGGTTTTAAAAATTGCAAAGAAGAAATTAATTCTTAACTTGTGAAAGTATAAAAAGATATTAAATTAATAATAAAAGGAAAAGATTAAATAGCGCAACTGCCATTTTGGCTCTAACAATAAGGGGAAAGAAGGGAAAAATAAAAATTAGGAAACTAAGGAATGGAGGAAACATAATAAAGGAAAGAAGGGTACATATGGTAAAAAGCAAGGTCAACATAGTAAGGAATCGGCAATAAAGAACCTTCTAATTTGAGCTAATTTAACAACATCATTTTTAGGGAAAGTATTTAAAACATGTAAGGGGATCTAGGAACACCTAGGAGTAAATTTAGGAGCAAGTCTAGGTGGGTGAGGGAAATGAGACAATTAAGAAATTTAAAGAAAATAATTATTGGAGGAAAGAGGGGGATGGACGACACTTGTGCGAAGGAGAATATTTAGAATATTTTTATTAAAACTTAATTTAAATGTGATTTAGGGAAAGTTGGAGGGTCTAAAAACTCTATAAAATAAAGGGAAGATGAGGAAGAAGGGGATCGAGTGTTAGCGTAACGTTACGCTACCGGATTTGTGACTTGACTGATTACTTATGAGGAGTTGGGATTTCTCAGCTCAGATAGGAGTGGTAGCTAAGCCTTTCAAGGTGAGCTGGGAAGCTAGACGTTCCATCTAGATAGTGTGTGGCCCCTTTGCGGCTCGGGGGGCTAAGGGGGCAATAGAGTACCCCTAGCGATTGGTTGGGAGGTACCGGTGTAGTCTCGACGGTTGGCGAGCGAGAGCGGCACAGAGCACACAGACTTCATTCGAGGCGGGCGACAAGGCAAAGGTACGCTCGTTTATTTTTAGAGTATATGCATTAGAAATTAAAGCTGGGATATGTATGATGATTTTAATGGTTGAATTTTGTCTTAAGCTTCTATTGTTCCATTGAATTCCTAATATCATTGTGGTCAACATTCTAGCAGGGTTCTATTGTTCCTTGGTTGGGACCTTTATGTTTCTGTGTCACTGTTGTACTGTATTTTTCCTGGATGTTGTATTTTAGAATTAGATTATGGATGTATAGATTTACAGTCAATAAAAATCTCTGTTATAGTCATGTTGCTTGGCTATATATAAACCCATGATAGCAATCCTTGTTATAGTTATAGCAATCTCTGTTATAGTTATATTGCATGGCGGTATATAAACCTGTGATAACAATCTCTGTTATAGTCATAGAAAAATTTAGGAAGAGAAGCCCATGATAGCCATGGCATTCCCTGGCAGTTGCATTGGGTACCATGACATACGAAATTAAATTCTGGCACGCGAATGCAGTCCTAGTCCATCATTTTATAAATTGATTTCAATGAAGTTTGTGTTGGATTTTGATTTACTCCTTGCATTGTTTTAAGTTGAGATTTTCTTTTCTATGGATTTTGGGTCCAATCGGCTTGCTTGGGTCATTCTTCTATTAGCACAATTCCCGGGTTACCAATGTTTGCAAATTTTTATATAATTGCCTGTTGTCCTGGGAAGGCCGTTTTCATTACTGCGACCGTTTGTATCGCTGTAGGCATTTAAATGTGACTATGGGCATCTTCTGTTACGGTTGGGTAGTATGTTCTTGTTGCATGTTCTTTTGGGGTAATTCTTCCTTCTGCGCCCTGGTAATGTATATTTATATCTGCGCCAATACTGTACGTCCACCATAACCCAATTACATCACGATTTCCCTCCGAATTTTGCTTGAGCGATATGTTTTACTTCACCAATGTTATGAATCGCCTGCACAGGGTATGATTCACTGCATTGCGGCCCAGATTTTATATTCTTGGAAATTCCTTCATTGGCAGTGCTTCGGTAACTTTCAGACCTCATCCACCTCATACACTCCACCCAACAATTTTTAAACCTTATTTTTTCCTCTACATGAATGCATTTTGCCTCTCTGCCTTGTTGTTGACACTCTCCCTTGGCGGGCCGTAGGTTTTGGCTGTCTAGGCCCTCATCTCTGCCAAACACGTCACTCTCGACATGTGCTGGTAACTGGCCCTTGATTTCGGCAGGCACTCCTAGCGCTACTATTCTGGATGTCAACAATTATGCTTTTCTTGGCCTCTTGGTCAGACCTTAGTTCCACGGTTACTTCAATCTAACCGGTTAATAGCATGTGAGGTGTGGTACTAGTTACTATTGTTGTAGTTGAAGAAGGTAATGTCATTAATCGGGTCTCGAACTACGTAAAATGGTACAATAATTGCGCCAACGTACATGCTTCTATAAAATATCATGGTTATTTTATGCACAGGTAGTTATTTGCAATTTAAATAAATGGAAAAATAGTGTTAGACAATATCTGAACGTAATGTGTTGCTATTTTAATTGCAACGTTATTTTAATAGATTGTAGTTACAGGGTTTCTTCCAGCACTATATGGTTTACTCTTTATGCTTATGGAATGTTCAGGTCATGTAAAGATTAATGATTAATAATAGAATCCAATGAAGGCAAAGTTTCAATACTAAAATTGATTGTGGTAATGCTAAAGTATTGTATTGTTTTTGGTACTGCCAACGTTCCTGGTATGGTTAATGCTATACTAGTTAGGGTATGATCAATGTCAAATAATACTTATTGCTAAAGCTTATGGTAAGGATAAGGTAAGATAACAGGATGTAATGTAATGTAAATGCAAAGAAATGATTATTGCAACGAAATGGAATGTCATTTAATGTAATGGAGTGTTAATGCTCGGTACTAAATAGATTGTTACCTTAAGGGGATGCGTAATGCTACTGTAATGAAATTTTCATGTTATTTATTGTTCTTAATGAATTTGTGACTCATTGAACTATAGAGCCTTGTTTATGGATTCGGAAAACTTAGGATAATTGTAAGGCCAAAACCCAAGAAACACTACTATCACTATGAAACATGTAAATTCAATTAAAGGACCCTCGACTTTTCCTTGATTTGGTTGGGTAGTGTAGATTACTATAACTTCAAAGATATATGTGTAGGCTTGTGAATGCAATGGAATCCTCTAAGTTGTTCTGTTTATTTAAAAGATAGTGCAACTTCATCTTAATGGTATTTAAGTCACAAACCATATGGTTATTTTGTTATTTTAGTGTATTTCACTAGTTTAAGTCAATTGCAAGTTGATACTCGCGCGCCTTGAGAGAGGCACAAGAACGAGAAGAATGTTTGGTTATAATGGAATGTATGCTCGCTGAAATAGTAGAGGGGTGAGACGGATGTAACTGATTTCCTTGCTCCGTGATTTAGTTGATACTCTCTATGCATCATGGTATATAGCTACAGTTGAAGTTATGACTGATTAACTCTGCGCCTTGAGTAAAGTAGATGACTACCTTGCTTCTTAAATTTGAATAAGTTAATTTCCTTGTGCACRCACTTATGTCGTTCATTTGGATCTAGTAACCATTTTCTCTTGCACCGTAGAATTTCTTGTGATGCGTGTTGATTCATAGAACTTTGTCGAGCAGGATCGTCTTGTTGTTGGTCGATTTAGCATTTTTTTAATTTTGGTCCAGATTGTGTTGGGCGGGATGTAGACACCTCCATGTTCCTTAGAATAGTCGCCAGCCCTGAGACCTTGGATGGTTAAAATCGATGGGAACTTGAGCTTGAGCGTTGCTTATGTGTCTTGGAGGTCCTAACCATTGCAGGGTAGGATGGACGGGTAGTCAGTCTTACTTATTGTTGATTGATCATCATTAAATGCATGYAGTTACTTGTTGCGTCTTATGTCGTCTTGTTGTGTTCATCGTGGTTGCGCCTTGTTCGTTGTCGAGTGGTGACGCAAAGTCAAATGTATTTATTTCCCTTGTGCACATGCGCACACACCTTAAACAAAAAAAGAAATTGCACTTGTTATTTGGGGATCATCGTCGTGATGAACGRGAGGTTTGTTACATATGGTATCAGAGCCAGGTTCGACCCGTGACTTAGGGTTCACTACARCTTTCGTGACATGATTTGATTTGATTATACTATTGCTGATCAAGTTGATTTTGTGCGTGCAGGTAATCATGGTTAGAGGATGTCRTGGAGGAAAACGACGGGGTGCTAGGGGAGGAGGCGTGACGCCTTCAGTAGCATCCACGCCTGAGGGGTCTGACCCCCGGGGAGACGAGCAGGTTCTCAGACAGGAGCAGATAGCAGTTGGCGATGTTGTTGGGATGATGAGATCTTTTCAGCACATGTCTGAGGCACTGATCATCCGTTTGGACAGAGATGAGGCCAAAGTGCCGGCACCCGCTGAGGTTCCACCGCGTGCACTGACCGTTACTGGTAGCATTCACCATGAAATCAAGAAGGTTAAATGTCCAGAGTTCTTTGGTGCCCCAGACGATGCAGTCACCGAGGCATGGTTGGAGAACATGGAAATGTGCTTCACACTTCGCGATTATACCTCCGACATGAAGGTCTGCATGGCGATCTTTCAACTGAAGGGGAGCTCTCTTCTATGGTGGAAGATGCTCCAGCCGCAGCTGAACATGGCCGTTGAAGACTTGTCATGGGAACTGTTTGAGGAACAGTTCCGAGAGAGTTATCTTTCATAGGAATTCATTGAGCGTCATTTCAATGAGTTCAATGCTTTATGACAGGGAATTCATACAGTGCCCGAGTTCGAGCCACGCTTTATGGAGCTGCTCCAGTATGCTCCACACCTTAACACAAAAAACTTAAGGTCAACTAGTTAATGTTTGGCCTTAACGACAGCCTGCGTGCTAAGGTTAGGATTTTGATGCCTCAAAACTTGCACGATGTTGTCTAGAAGGCCCTCATAGCAGAGGAGGAGCTTATCAGTGGGGGTCAGACCAGGACTCTAGTGAGACCAACAGGGCAGGGTTCATCGGGAACATCGCAACATCAGACACCAGCGAGACATACGCCGGGATATCGTGGCTTCCAGAGGGGATCCACTTTCACTACACCTCGGCGACCGCCGCCTCAGTAGCGGACACCTTATCGGGGACCACAACACCAGCAGCAGCATCGCCCGTAGAAGCAACAACTTAGGCCTGTTCAGCAAAATAGACCAGGGTTCCAGGCTAGTGGGTCGTCATCTTCTACTTCGGGTACTAGGACTACTGGGCCGAAGAAGGGGTGTTGGGCGTGTGGGAAGCCACAGTACTAGCACGACTATCCTATGGAGAGGACCAGAGTGTCTGGAATAGCTGGGCCCACTACAGTAGGAGATATGGGCAAGGCCCATCAGATTCATGCAGTGGTGAATAACCACCAGGCAGAGCACTAGTGGACTGTGCCCGAGACGACAGGTACTGTCATTGACTAGACCCTTAGTATTTTGATAGACCTAGGTGCTACTGAGAGTTTCATTTCTAGTGCAACACTGAAAAGGATTAAGGTAAAGGCAGTCGAACAGGACGAGTTTAGCTTCATAGAAATGGCTTTGGGAGCCAAACAGAAGGTTGGAGGAAACGTTACGGGCTGTGCCCTTAACCTGGGAGAGTTTGTCATGAGGGTCAACTTGTACGTCATGATCTTAGGATATTATGATGTCATGATTGTTATGGATTGGTTGGAATCACATGAGGTGATACTCAACTGTAAGACGAAAAGGTTGAGGTTGGTCAATGACGAAGGACAGAGACGTGTTATTGTAGGACAAAACCAGAGAGTTTCCCTGAGGTTCGTCTCTTCCTTACAGTTACAGAAGAGTATGCGCAAGGGGTGCAAGCTTTATGCGATCCTTGCGCTAAATGAAAAGGGAATAGTGGAAGGTCTAGAACACCTTCTGGTGGTGAAGGATTTTGTGGACATATTTCTAGAGGAGTTACCTAGGATGTCACCAAAAAGGGAATTGGAGTTTACCATAGACCTGAAACCGGGGACCGAACAGATAGCAAGAACGCCTTATCGGATGTCAACCCCAGGGTTGCAAGAGTTGAAAATGCAATTGAAGGTGTTGCTGGACTTGGGACTGATATGTCCTAGTATGTCATCGTGGGGTGCACCTGTTATTTTCATTCAGAAGAAGGACAGATCGTGGAGGCTTTGCATTGACTACCGTCAACTAAACAAGGATACGGTCAAGAATCAATATCTCTTACCAAGAATTGATGATCTGTTCGATCAAATGAAGGGTGCGATGGTGTTCTCCAAGATCGATTTGCGATCAGTGTATCACCAGTTACGGATCAAGGAGGATGATGTCCCTATAACTGTTTTTAAGGTGAGGTTTGGACACTACAAATTTACGGTTTTACCGTTTGGACTGACAAACGCCCTTGGGGTAGTTATGAGTTTGATGAACGAGGTTTTCCATGAGTACTTGGACAAGTTTGTCCAAGTATTCATTGACAATATTTTGACCTACTCTCAGACGATGGAGGAGCATGAAGAGCACTTGCGCTTGGTACTACAGTGCCTGCGAGTGCACAAATTGTATGGGAAGTTGTCCAAATGATCTTTTTATCAATCGAGGATTCACTACTTAGGGCATGTCATCTCTGGTGAAGGTATCGCCATGGATCCAGCCAAGGTTGAGGATATTATGGAATGGCCAACATCGACGAATGTCACTGCAGTGTGTAGCTTTATGGATTTAGCAGGATACTATCGACGGTTTGTCGAGGAATTTTCGAAGATAGCAAATCTGATCACGAAATTGCAGAAGAAAAATAAGAAGCTTGTTTGGACCGAGAAATGCGCGGAATCATTTCGGAGGCTTAAAGAGTTTTTGACAACAACGCCGATACTAAAGGTCCCTGACATGGATGCGGACTTCTTGGTATGCATAGATGCATCCAAGGAAGGTTTAGGCGGAGTCTTGATGCAAGACAGATGAGTGATTGCTTACATTTCGAAGAAACTGAGAAGGCATGAAGAGAACTACGCAACACATGATTTGGAGTTATTATCCATCATATATGGCTTGAAGGTTTGGAAACACTACCTTGTTGGGCGAAAATTTGAACTAAAGACTGATCATTGTGGACTACAACACATTTTCACGCAAAGCGACCTGAACGTGTGACAACGACGTTGGTCAGAATTTCTTAGCGAGTACAACTTTGAGATTACTTACATAAAGGGAACAGTGAACTGAGTGGCAGATACCTTGAGTCGAAGGCTGCGCATCTTTTCGGTGTTGCCTCTTCTGACGAACTTACGTGAGAAAATTCTCACTTTACAGCGTGATGACGAATGGTACAAAGAGGTCGAGAGTTTTATCGGACAAAACACAATGATGGTACCACGATATGAGGGATTTTCTTTTGATAGCGATGGGTTATTGAGGTTTAAAGGTCGGATTTACGTACCTCCCAACGACGAGTTGAGGATGTTGAACTTGAGTGAGGCTCATAGAGCAGTTTACATGGCACACCCGGGAGTCATGAAGATGAGGGCAGATCTTAAACCCTTATTCTTCTGGAGGGGAATGAAGGCCAACATAGTCAACTATGTGGCCAGATGTCTAGAGTGTCAGCAGGTAAAGGACAAACAAAAACACCCGGCAAGATTACTTCAACCACTTGCCATTTCGGAATCGAAATTGGAGGTCATTTCAATGAATTTTATTGTTGGATCGCCACTAACGGCAAGGAGACATGACTCGATTTTTGTAGTAGTAGACAATCTGATGAAGAGCGCTCACTTTATTCCTGTACGTACGATGTATCAGGCACTTGACATAGCGAGGGTTTTCATCAGTGAGATTGTGAGGCTGCATGGCGTGCCTAAGAGGATTATATCTGATCAAGGATTGGTGTTTACTGGACGATTTTGGACGAGTTTCCAAGAGGCCTTGGGAACCCAACTTAACTTTAGTGCTGCGTATCACCCAGAGACTGACGAACAGACCGAACGAATGAACCAAACCTTGGAAGATATGTTGCACATGTATGTGATGGACCAACAAAAGCATTGGGAGGAATTCTTGCCTCTAGTAGAGTTTGCTTACAACAACAGTTACCAGAGAACCATTAAGATGGCGCCTTTTGAGTTTCTTTATGGGCGACTGTGTCAGATGCCCTTGAGTTGGGATCGGCTTGAGGATAGGGTCTTGGTGGGACCAGAAGTGATCCAAGAAATGGAAGATCAGATGCAAACCATAAGACAAAGGATTAAAGAAGCGTAGGATCGACAGAAGAGTTATGTCGATGTGGACCGAGTCGACCATAGTTACAAGGTTGGCGATCGAGTCTTCTTGTGGGTTAGACCGCATAAGAGTTCGATGAAGTTTGGAAAGGGAACTAAACTCTCTCCTAGGTTCATGGGACCTTTCAAGATTGTGGAGAGAAAGGGGCCTGTGGCCTATCGACTAGCCTTGTCTGATTCTTTGACGCGTATGCACGATGTTTTTCATGTAGCTGCTTTGAGACATTATATTAGTGATCCTACACATGTGATTGACATGAGTTCCTTGCAGGTATCAGACGAGGGAGTGCTCTTGGCTGAGCCGGTCCACATATTAGATCATCACGTTTGACAATTATGATGTCGAACGGTAGATCAAGTCAAGGTTTAGTGGGATAGTTATAGTCTGCACTCGGTGACCTGGGAGGACACATATGATATGCACCAGCAGTTTCCATTTTTTTTTGATAGATAGACTTATGATACTGTGATACTTTTATTTCGGCATTTATACTGAGAAACTTCGTGACAACGTTTAGACCAAGAGGGGGTGTATGTAACATCTCACTTTGGTGCACTGAGAAAACTTATTCTTTGAGGACACTTGCTCACAAGTGATCTGGACTTTTATGATATTAAAACATTCATCCTTGATTATGATGCGTTATGATAGATGACATGATGCTTCACTGATTTGACATAGACAAGTGCTATTGACTCATTTTTATTGAGTGTGTAGGGTTTTGGACCTTCAGGATGCAGAGGCATCAATGGAACCCCTTGGACTCCGGATTGAGTCAGGGAGTGTGCTATTTGGGTTGATTTATTTGTTGTGATATTTCATTGATTTGATGATATGATGTGGACATGTTCTGACACAATTGTTGATGATGCAGGCTGACGATAGCTTGCCAACCAGACTCACATATGGAGTAAAGGGGCCACACATAATTAACAGAGAGGTTGAGGGAGAGGTGTGGACAGTAGCCCTGCCACAGCCTACTAGGACTCCCTCCGTGGCTCGAACTGTAGTTTAACGATTACCTAGTTCAAGAGGATCCATGATGTCACAAGGGAAGACTACGACAGTCGGTCACGATGATTCTAAGGGGTGCACAATAAGGTGGGGGCCTTATTCCTTAGATCCCTTAGTTTCCCACAAGTTCACCTAGCGGAGTGTTGACTCCAGGGGTTATTGATGACTACCAAGAAATCAAGTTGGTGAGTGGCACCCTTGGAGCACGTGGTGCAGACTAAAGGGCACGTCATGCAAAAGAAACACAAGTTGGCGAGTGGCACCCTTGGAGCACGTGTTGCATCCTGAAGGGCACGTCGTGCAAAAGAAATGAACAAGGCGAGTGGCACCCTTGGAGCATGTGGTGCGTCCTGAAGGGCACGTCGCATTGATGTTGATGAAGGAACAAACTTAGATGGCCCTAAGACATTTAACACATTATGAAATTCTTAAACAACTTCCCTAAATAATTGTCGCCCCGTTCAGAATCTAAATCTAAGTCTAAAACTTCTCTAGGGTAAAATTTTGTGTAACCTTAAAAAAAAGACCCTATAAAAATAAAAATAATAATTTAAACTAAAACCCACTTAAGTAATAGTTTAGTATTCATAAAATTCTTGGTGTAAATGAAGAGAGTAAGAATTAAATTAAAACTAGTGGTTTTAAAAATTGCAAACAAGAAATTAATTCTTAACTTGTGAAAGTATAAAAAGATATTAAATTAATAATAAAAGGAAAAGATTAAATAACGCAACTGCCATTTTGGCTCTAATATAAAGGGGAAAGAAGGGAAAAATAAAAATTAGGAAACTAAGGAATGGAGGAAACATAATAAAGGAAAGAAGGGGACATATGGTAAAAAGCAAGGTCAACATAGTAAGGAATCGAYAATAAAGAACCTTCTAATTTGAGCTAATTTAGAAACATCATTTTTAGGGAAAGTATTTAAAACATGTAAGGGGATCTAGGAACACCTAGGAGTAAATTTAGAAGCAATTCTAGGTGGGTGAGGGAAATGAGACAATTAAGAAATTTAAAGAAAATAATTATTGGAGGAAAGAGGGGGATGGACGACACTTGTGCGAAGGAGAATATTTAGAATATTTTTATAAAACTTAATTTAAATGTGATTTAGGGAAAGTTGGAGAGTCTAAAAACTCTATAAAAGAAAGGGAAGATGAGGAAGAAGGGGATCGACTTTTAGCGTAATGTTACGCTGCCGGATTTGTGACTTGACTGATTACTTGGTAGGAGTTGGGATTTCTCAGCTCGGATAGGAATGGTAGCTCGGCCTTGCAAGGCGAGCTGGGAAGCTATACGTTCCATCTGGATAGTGTGTGGACCCTTTACGGCTTGGGGGGATAAGGGTGAAGCAGAGTACCCCTAGCGATTGGCTGGGAGGTACCAGTGTAGTCTCGACGGTCGGCGAGCAAGAGCAGCATGGAGCGCACGAACTTCTTTCGATGCGGGCGACAAGGCAAAGGTACGCTTGTTTATTTTTAGAGTATATGCAATAGAAATTTAAGTTGGGATCTGTATGATGATTTTAATGGTTGAATTTCATCTTAAGCTTCTACTGTTCCATTGAATGCCTAATATCATTGTGGTCAACGTTCTAGCGGGGTTCTATTGTTCCTTGGTTGGGACCTTTATGTTTCTGCGTCACTGTTGTGTTGCATTTTTCCCGGATCTTGTATTTTAGCATTAGATTATGGATGTATAGATTTACGGTCAATAACAATCTCTGTTATAGTCATGTTGCTTGGCTGTATATAAACTTGTGATAACAATCTCTGTTATAGTTATATTGCATGGCGGTATATAAACCCGTGATAACAATCTTTGTTATAGTTATAGCAAAATTTAGGAAGAGAAACCCATGATAGCCATGGCATTCCCTGGCATTTGCGTTGGCTACCATGACATACAAAATTAAATTATGGCACGCGAATGGAGTCCTGGTCCATCATTTTGTAAATTGATTTCGATGAATTTTGTGTTGGATTTCAAATTACTCCTTTCATTGTTTTAAGTTGAGATTTTTTTTTCTGTGGATTTTGGGTCCAATTGGCTTGCTTGGGTCATTCTTTTGTCAGGACAATTCCCAGGTTAACAATGTTTGCAAATTTTTATATAATTGCATGTTGTCCTGGGAAGGTCGTTTTCATTACTGCGGGTGTTTGTATCGATGTAGGCATTTAAATGTGATTGTGGGCATCTTCTATTACAGTTGGGTAGTAAGTTCTTGTTGCATGTTCTTTTGGGGTAATTCCTCCTTATGCGCCCTGGTAATGTATATTTATATCTGTTCCAATACTCTACGTCCACCATAACCCAATTACATCACAATTTCCCTTCGAATTTTGCTTGAGCGATATGTTTTATTTCACCAATGTTATGAATCGCCTACACAGGGTATGATTCACTGCATTGTGGCCCAGATTTTATATTCTTGGCAATTCCTTCATTGGCAGTGCTTCGGTAACTTTCAGACCTCATCCACCTCGTACACTCCGCCCGACAATTGTTAAACCTTATTTTTGCCTCTGCATGAATGCATTTCGCATCTCTGTCTTGCTGTTGACACTCTCCCTCGGTGGGCCATATGTTTTGGTTGTCTAGGTCCTCATCTCTGCCAGACGCGTCCCTTCCAGCATGTGCTGGTTACTGGCCCTTGATTTCGGCTGGCACTCCTAGTGCTACTGTTCTAGATGTCAACAATTATTCTTTTCTTGGCCTCTTGGTTAGACCTTAGTTCCACGGTTACTTCAATCTAACCGGTTAGTAGTGTGTGAGGTGTGGTACTGGTTACCATTGTTGTAGCTGAAGAAGGTAATGTCATTAATCGGGTCTCGAACTACGTAAAATGGTACAATAATTGCGCCAACGTACATGCTTCTGTAAAATATCATGGTTATTTTATGCACAGGTAGTGTTTTGCAATTTAAATAAACGTAAAAATAGTGTTAGACAATATCTGAATGTAATGCGTTGCTATTTTAATTGCAACGTTATTTTAATAGATTGTAGTTACAGGGTTGCTTCCGGCACTATATGGTTTACTGTTTATGATTATGGAATGTTCAGGTCATGTAAAGATTAATGATTAATAATAGAATTCAATGAAGGCGAAGTTTCAATACTAACATTGATCGTGGTAATGCTAAAGTACTGTATTGTTTTTGTTACTGCCAATGTTCCTGGTATGGTTAACGCTATACTATTTAGGGTATGATCAATGTCATTTAATGTAATGGAGTGTTAATGATCGGTACTAAATAGATTGTTACCTTAAGGGGATGCGTAATGCTATTGTAATGAAATTTTCATGTTATTTATTGTTCTTAATGAATTTGTGACTCATTGAACTATAGAGCCTTGTTTATGGATTTGGAAAACTTAGGATAATTGTAAGGCCAAAACCCAAGAAACACTAGTATCACTATGAGAAATGTAAATTCAATTAAAGGACCCTCAACTTTTCCTTGATTTGGTTGGGTAGTGTAGATTACTATAACTTCAAAGATATATGTGTAGGCTTGTGAATGCAATGGAATCCTCTAAGTTGTTCTATTTATTTAAAAGATAGTGCAACTTCATCTTAATGGTATTTAAGTCACAAACCATATGGTTATTTTGTTATTTTAGTGTATTTCACTAGTTTATGTCAATTGCAAGTTGATACTCACGTGCCTTGAGAGAGGCGCAAGAACGAGCGAAATGTTTGGTTATAATAGAATGTATGCTCGCTGAAATAGTAGAGGGGTGAGACGGATGTAACTAATTTCCTTGCTCCATGATTTAGTCGATACTCTCTATGCATCATGGTATATAGCTATAGTTGAAGTTATGACTGATTAACTCTGCGCCTTGAGTAAAGTAGATGACTACCTTGCTTTTTAAATTTGAATAAGTTAATTTCCTTGCGCACGCACTTATGTCATTCATTTGGATCTAGTAACCATTTTCTCTTGCACTGTAGAATTTCTTGTGATGCGCGTTGATTCATAGAACTTTGTCGAGCAGGATCATCTTGTTGTTGGTGGATTTAGCATTTTTTTAGTTTTGGTCCGCATTGTGTTAGGCAAGATGTAGACGCCTCCATGTTCCTCAGAACAATCGCCAGCCTTGAGACCTTAAATGGTTAAAATCGATGGGAACTTGGGCTTGAGCATTGCTTATGTGTCTTGGAGTTCCTAACCATTGCAGGGTAGGATGGGCGGGTAGTCAGTCTTACTTATTGTTGATTGATCATCATTAAATGCATGCAGTTACTTGTTGCGTCTTATGTCGTCTTGTTGTGTTCGTCGTGGTTGCGCCCTTTTCGTCGTCGGGTGGCGATGTAGAGTCAAATGTATTTATTTCCCTTGCACACGGGCGCACACACCTTAAACAAAAAAACATTTTGCACTTGTTATTTGGGGATCGTCGTCGTGACAAACATGAGGTTTGTTACATATGGTATCGGAGCCAGGTTCGACCCGTGACTTGGGATTCACTACGGCTTTCGTGACATGATTTGATTTGATTATACTGTTACTGATCGAGTTGATTGTGTGCGTGCAGGTAATCATGGTTAAGGGATGCCACAGAGGTAGATGATGGGGTGCTAGGGGAGGAGGTGTGATGCCTCCAGTAACATCCACGCCTGAGGGGTCTAGCCCCCAGGGAGACGAGCAGGTTCTCGGACAAGAGGAAATAGCAGTTGGCGATGTTGTTGGGATGATGAGATCTTTTCAGCGCATGTCCGAGGCACTGATCAACCATTTAGATAGAGATGCAGCCAAAGCGCCAGCACCTGTTGAGGTTCCACCGCGCACATCGACCGTTATTGGTAGCATTCACTGTGAACTCGAGAAGGTTAAATTTCCCGAGTTAATTGGTGCCCCAGATGGCACAACCACCGAGGCATGGTTGGAGAACATGGCGATGAGCTTTGCACTTCGTCATTATACCTCCAACATAAAGGTCTGCATGGTGATCTTTCAATTGAAGGGGAGTGATCTTCTATGGTGGAAGATGCTCCTGCCGCAGCTGAACATGGCCGTTGAAGACGTGTCATGGGAACTGTTCGAGGAATGGTTCCGAGAGAGGTACATTTTAGAGGAATTCATTGAGCGTCAGCTCAATGAGTTCAATGCTTTACGACAGGGAAGTCGTACAGTGCCCGAGTACGAGGCACACTTTATGGAGCTACTCTGGTATGCTCCGCACCTTAACACAAAAAAACTTAAGGTCAACAGGTTCATGCTTGGCCTTAACGGCAGCCTGCGTGCTAAGGTTAGGATTTTGATGCCTCAAACCTTGCACGATGCTATCCAGAAGGCCCTCATAGTAGAGGAGGAGCTTATCAGTGGGGGTCAGACCAGGACTCCAGCGAGACCAGCAGGGCAGGGTTCATTGGGAACACCACAGCATCAGACACCAGCGAGACATACGCCAATATATCGTGGCTTTCAGAGGGGATCCACTTTCACTACACCACGGCGACCGCTGCCTCAGTAGCGGACACCTTATCAGGGACCACAACACCAGTAGCAGCGTCACCTGTAGCAGCAGCCGTTTAGGCTTGTTCAGCAAAATAGACCAGGGTTCTAGGCCAGTGGGCTATCATCTTCTACTTCAGGTACCAGGACTACTGGGCCGAAGAAGGGGTGTTGGACGTGTGGGGAGACACACTACCAGCGCGACTGTTCTGTGGAGAGGACCAGAATGTCTGGAATATCCAGGCCTACTACAGTAGGAGATATGGGCAAGGCCCATCGGATTCATGCAATGGTGAATAACCGCCAGGCAGAGCAACAGTCGACTGTGCTCGAGGCGACAGGGACTGTCCCTGACCAGATCCTTAGTATTTTGATAGACCCAGGTGCTACTGAGAGTTTCATTTCTGGTGCAACGCTGAAAAGGATTAAGGTAAAGGCAGTTGAACAGGACGAGTTTAGCTTCGTAGAAATGGCTTCGGGAGCCAAATAGAAGGTTGGAGGAAAAGTTACGGGCTGTGCCCTTAACCTGGGAGAGTTTGTCATGCGGGTCAACCTGTACGTCATGATCTTAGGATCTTATGATGTCGTGATTGTTATGGATTGGTTGGAATCGCATGAGGCGATACTCAACTGTAAGATGAAAAGGTTGAGCTTGGTCGATGATGAAGGACAGAGATGTGTGATTGTAGGATGGAACCAGGGAGTCTCCCCCAGGTTCGTCTCTTTCTTACAGTAATGGAAGAGTATGCGCAAGGGGTGCAAGCTTTATGCGATCCTTCCACTAAACGAAAAGGGAGTAGTGGAAGGTCTAGAACACCTTCTGGTGGTGAAGGAGTTTGCGGAATTATTTCTAGAGGAGTTACCTGGGATGCCGCTGAAAAGGGAATTGGAGTTTACCATAGACCTAAAACCAGCTACCGAACAGATAGCAAGAACGCCTTATCAGATGTCGACCCCGGATTTGCAAGAGTTGAAAATGCAACTGAAGGTGTTTTTGGACCTAGGACTGATATGTCCTAGTGTGTCACCATGGGGTGCACCTGTTATTTTCATTCGGAAGAAGGATGGATCGTGGAGTCTTTTCATTGACTACTGTCAACTAAACAATTCTACGATCAAGAATCGGTATCCCTTACCAAGAATTGATGATCTGTTCGATCAAATGAAGGGTGCGATGGTGTTCTCCAAGATTGATTTGAGATCAGGGTATCACCAGTTATGGATCAAGGAGGATGACGTCCCTAAAACCTCCTTTAAGGTGAGGTTTGGAACCTATGAGTTTACGATTTTACCGTTTGGACTGACAAACGCCCTTCGGGTATTTATGAGTTTGATGAATGGGGTTTTCCGCGAGTACTTGGACAAGTTTTTCCAAGTATTCATTGACGATACTTTGATCTACTCTCAGATGACGGAGGAGCATGAAGACCACTTGGCTGAGCCGGTCCACATCTTAGATCATCGTGTTCGACAGTTATGACGTCGAATGGTAGATCAGGTCAAGGTCCAGTGGGACAGTTATAGTCCGCACTCAGCGACCTGGGAGGATGCATATTATATGCACCAACAGTTTCCATTTTTGTTTGATAGATAGACTTATGATACTGTGATACTTTTATTTCTCCATTTATACTGAGAAACTTCAGGATGAAGTTTAGACCAAGAGGGGGTGTATGTAACATCCCACTCTGGTGCATTGAGAAAACTTATTCTTTGAGAACACTTGCTCGCAAGTGATCTGGACTTTTATGATATTACAACATTTATCCTTGATTATGATGTGTTATGATAGATGACATGATGCTTCACTGCTTTGACATAGACAGGTGCTATTGACTCAGTTTTATTGAGTGTGCAGGGTTTTGGACCTTGAGGATGCAGAGGCATCAATGGAACCCCTTAGACTCCGGATTGAGTCAGGGAGTGTGCTATTTGGGTTGATTTATTTGCTGTGATATTTCATTGATTTGATGATATGATATGGACATGTTCTGACATGATTGTTGATGATGCAGGCGGATGATAGCCTACCGACATGACTCACATATGGAGTAAATGGTCCACACACAATTACAAGAGAGGTTGAGGGAGAGGTGTGGACAGTAGCCCTGCCATAGCCTACTAGCACTCCCGTCGTGGCTTGAACTGTAGGTTAACAATTACCTAGTTTGAGAGGATCCACAATGCCGTGAAGGCAGACTACAACAGTCGTTGACGACGCTTCTAAGGAGTGCGCAATAAGGCAGGGTCCTTATTCCTTAGAGTCCTTAGTCTCCCACAATCTCACCTGGCGGAGTGTTGACTCCAGGGGTCATTGATGACTACCAATCAGTCGAGTTGGCGAGTGGCACCCTTGGAGCACATGGTGCATCCTGAAGGGCACGTCGCGCAAAAGAAACGAACGAGGCGAGTGGCACCCTTGGAGCACATGGTGCGTCATGAAGGGCACGTCGCATTGATGTTGATGAAGGAACAAACTTAGATGGCCCTAAGACATTTAACACATTATGAAATTATTAAACAACTTCCCTAAATAATTGTCGCCCTGTTCAGAATCTAAATCTAAGTCTAAAACTTCTCTAGGGTAAAATTTTGTGTAACCTTAAGAAAAAGACCCTATAAAAATAAAAATAATAATTTAAACTAAAACCCACTTAAGTAATAGTTTAGTCTTCATAAAATTCTTGGGGTAAATGAAGAGAGTAAGAATTAAATTAAAACTAGTGGGTTTAAAATTTGCAAAGAAGAAATTAATTCTTAACTTGTAAAAGTATAAAAGGCTATTAAATTAATAATAAAAGGAAAAGATTAAATAGCGCAACTGCCATTTTGGCTCTAATAAAATGGGGAAAGAAGGGAAAAATAAAAATTAGGAAACTAAGGAATGGAGGAAACATAATAAAGGAAAGAAGGGGACATATGGTAAAAAGCGAGGTCAACATAGTAAGGAATCGACAATAAAGAACCTTCTAATTTGAGATAATTTTGCATCATCATGTTTAGGGAAAGTATTTAAAACATGTAAGGGGATCTAGGAACACCTAGGAGTAAATTTAGGAGCAAATCTAGGTGGGTGAGGAAAATGAGACAATTAAGAAATTTAAAGAAAATAATTATTGGAGGAAAGAGGGGGATGGACAACACTTGTGCGAAGGAGAATATTTAGAATATTTTTATTAAAACTTAATTTAAATGTGATTTAGGGAAAGTTGGAGGGTCTAAAAACTCTATAAAAGAAAGGGGAGATGAGGAAGAATGGGATCGTTTGTTAGCGTAACGTTACACTGCCAGATTTGTGACTTGACTGATTACTTGTGAGGAGTTGGGATTTCTCAGCTCGGATAGGAGTGGTAGCTTGGCATTGCGAGGCAATTTGGGAAGCTAGACTTTCCATCTGGATAGTGTGCGACCCTTTTGTGGCTCGGGGGGCTAAGGGGGAAGCAGAGTACCCCTAGTGATTGGCTGGGAGGTACCGGTGTAGTCTCGACAGTTGGCAAGCAGAAGAGGCACGGAGCGCACAAACTTCATTCGAGGCGGGTGACAAGGCAAAGGTACGCTCATTTATTTTTAGAGTATATGCATTAGAAATTTAAGTTGGGATCTGTATGATGATTTTAATGGTTGAAATTTTGTATTAAGCTTCTGCTATTCCATTGAATGCCTAATATCATTGTGGTCAACATTCTAGCGGGGTTCTATTGTTCCTTGGTTGGAACCTTTATGTTTCTGCATCACTGTTCTGTTGTATTTTTCCTAGATGTTGTATTTTAGCATTAGATTATGGATGTATAGATTTATGGTCAATAAAAATCTCTGTTATAGTCATGTTGCTTGGCTGTATATAAACCCGTGATAGCAATCTCTGTTATAGTTATATTTGTTGGTTGTGGAGCCTGATTATCTTCCTGATTCAGAGGTCTTTTCTTTCAATCATGTTTATACCCCATGAAGTATTTACACCCCAGAAGTATGTACACTCTTCCACGTGGGGGAGTGCAGAGGGGGGTACCCCCTCTGCACGATCCGGGGGATCCATCCCCCTGCCTGGGAGGTCTGGGGGCAAGCGGGCCCCCAGCAGGGGTTTGGGGGCGAAGCCCCCGAAGCAAAAATTGCCTTATAATAGTATATTGTAATTTCATTATAAATCTGGATCGTTCATTATAAGGTCGCAGATCTAATGATAGAGATTATGTTAGGGTTTTTTCCCTAGAAGGAAACCCACTTTTATGAGGGAAATGTATTGCGGCTATGTACGAGGGTGAATATTGTATTCTGAGAGAGGAGACTGTGAGATAAAGAAGAGGAAGTTACAGCAGGTTTTGCTGTAGGTTGTATCCCTTCATTTGTTGAATGATAATAAAGGAAGGACCTGGCAATTTCTCTGGTGGACGTAGCCCACACTGGGTGAACCATGTAAATATGTGTCTCTCTTGTATTGTGTGTCTTCTGTGTTTTTGTTTCTGCATTT
>JZKD02S1929617.1:905580-920100 GCA_000966675.3 Picea glauca
CACACAAGTAGGTCCTTGTTTCATGTCCCCTAAAAGAGAAATATTCAACCATTGAAGAAGGAAGGAAGAGCCTAGCCTTTGCTACACTCTTTTCACTTCTTCCCTTGTGCTAGCTTTGCTTTTAAAGGTTAAGAAGGAGGAGACGTCCCAGGCCTAGGTTATCTACACCTAGGGTCGTCCTGCTTCTAGGGTTTGGTGATAGGGCCTTGCCATTGCAACACTCTCCCTCACCCTACTCTCTTGTCTTGGCTTATCCTTTATGCTAGCCATTTTTCCAAATTTGACCTAAGGAAGGAGGAAAGAGCACGAGGCCTTGCTTAAGAAACACCGGAGTGAGCCTCTTTCCCCTAGGGTTTTGATTCTAGGGCCCTGCCATTACAACACCTTAGAACCCTTCCCTCTTGCCCTTAGCATTTTTATCCTTTCAACTTTGTGTCCTCTCTTTAATTGACTCCATTTATCCCTAAGCACTAATCTTAGATCCACAACGTTGAAGTGATAGTGCTCAAACAACTTCTTAAAACTTTTAAATTTGAAACACTAATTAACTAGCTAACCATAATTAGCCTGACGTCATACTTGGATATTCCATCTTGACGCAGCATATGTTTTTGATAAGCAATTAGATGATGGTTTGAAAGCATTTATTAAGGATTGATTTAATACACTGTTGGCTACATCATCTCAATATTTATTGATGAATTGATATTATTCCATTGCTATATTAATTGACATTGATCTCATTGATATCTATTGTTTCAATTGCTTATATATTGATGTCAGATACTTACATGAAGTACTAACCCACTGAGTCATAGCTTGCATATATATTGTTTTTCTATTGTCTTGTTCCGGGCAGGTGTTTTCATTTGGGCATACACTTCATTATTGGTTTTTTAGCCGAAATATCTGACCTAGGTGGTAACCTGTGAGGAGGGACTTCTACTTTAAGCTTTATACCTTTGCCTCTTCAAAACCCCAGGTTACCAGGGACGTCTCCCCTGGGCTAACCTCCCTTAATATAAATAACCTCCCCATTGTGGTGACATTGGGTGGGGTAGGTTCTTGTTACGCCAGTTTGGCCTCTACCTTCAAGCCTTTTGACCTAGCTACAAACTGTGCAATAACAACGCCTACACCTTGCAAAGTGGTTGGATCAGCCAACCCATGCAAAATCATAAGCCTGGGTAGTCTATCTCTTATTGCATCTATGTTTTTACCCACTTGTCCCTAAGACAAGGTTGAGAGGCTAGGCTTAGTTGTTTTTCCTTCTAGTTATTTGTTCATTTTATTCATCCACTTTGGCACAAAATTGGTAGGCTCGTCCTCCTCCTTGTGCCTTTGTTGAGGTTGTTAAGCATGTGATTTATTTCTTATTTTCCCCACTTGTCCTTAAGACAAGGTTGATTTTCTAGAAGAAATTCCTTTTACTTTCCAAGTATTTTATTTACATGCATTGATTTATTTTGGCTACACCTAGGAAATAGGTTTGGCTTAGCCAACCCATGTTATATCGTATGGGTTGCTTTATTGTCTAAATTGTTAATATTTATATAAGTTGGAAGAAATCATGTATCTTAGTTTGAAATCTATTTTTCTTAAGTTGGAAGTAATCATATCTTGTATCTTAGATTAGGAAGGAAATTATCTAGTCTAATTAGGCACGCAGACTGGTACAACTTTTTCCACCAAAAAGGGTGTTTGTGGAGGCTACATGGTGTGCTAAGTCGAGGACGACTTGACGACACTAAGTGTCCCCCCTGCTTGAGCACCCAAGTATTCTGGGTTGACCTTTGGAGCCAGGGAAGGGCCTTGTTTTCCCTTCTTCTTGAGAAACCAACAATCATTTTTGCCAAAGTGGTAAGAGTCTAGGGGTAGACACATAGTGCAAGATTGCATATTCAAACCTTAATCCCCATAATCAAAGAGAGACTCTAAAATTATCCTAAAATTTACCCACAACACTTTCACAACACTTGTGCTTTACTTTTCATTTGTCTTCAATTGTGCAGGCTTTGTTGTTCAGGGAATTTACATGTTCATGTGATTTACTTTGCTAGCAACTTTATTTCCATGTACTTTGATTTCAAGTTGGGCACATCTACTTTCAATTTTATCTATCTTTAAGGTTGTGCACGATCTCTAATTGAGCACTCTACTTTCTAAGTTGTGCACCATCTCGTTGGGGAAATTTACTTGCAATTTCATTTGCTTCATAAGTTGAGCACTAGTTCTATTTTGCTAGCTCTTTTTCAAAGTTCATTTCACTGCCTTAAAGTTGTGCATTAGCTTCATTTCCTAGTTATTTCACAAGTTACTTCAAGTTATATCTTTCATTGTGGATATCTCATGTTCATTGGCATAAGTTGAATTCTTTGTTGTATAGTTGTCTAACCATTCTTTAGATCTTTTGTCTATATTGTGCAGTTGTCTAATTTGTAAGTTTCACTACAAGTTATCCTTGTTATATTTCATTTGTGTATTTTCATCTTGTAAATCATCTACAATGTAGATTGTGTTCTTTATTTTATTGTAATTAGATCACTTATTCATTCTTTCTATTATTTGTTGTATAAACTTAACTGACCCCTTTACCGAATCTTTAGGCACTAGTCTTAGTTGTCCTTTAGGGAAAGGTTTTGATTGTCATTAAAGCTTTGAATTTTCATTGTTGCTTGTCATATAGGTTAGTCTCCCCTTAACTTAATAAACTAAAATTTAACTCCTATATCACATTAATCAACTCATATAGTAAATAGGGTCTACCCCCCCTGGCTTCCCTAGGAATGAGCCTAAATGGAAGAAGTCCAAGTCAAGGTGATAGTTGGGTTGGACTTAGGAATTGTTCCTCCAAGGACACACCAAGTGGGTTGGAGACTTCTCCATGCTAGTAGGTGTGTATAAGGATGGTAAGACTTCCTCTTAAACAACACCCTTTTAAGTATTCGTCCATGAATTCATAATCAAAGGTGTCAATTTAACATTCAACTTCTTTATTCGAATGAATATTTGTTAACTACTCTATGAACCATTGTGTCAGCCTCATTACATTGCTTGTTTCTTCTATTATGGTTCCCTCATCCCATTTCTTATTGATGCTTCTCGTAGTTGTGCTTTTCCCATCACATAATTAAAGACTATCACTATGGCTTGTGAATGGATTATTCTCCTTTAAACACTCCTTGGGGACTAAGTATCCAGATTCTTCAAGAATATGAATCTCAGTTGGCTCAATTTCCCTCATGCTACCAACTCACGACACATTTGTTGGTATATAAAATATAGAGAATTTCTTTTTTATTCTGGATCTTTTCTCCAACCTCTTAGTTGCTGTAATGAAAATGATGCCAAATGTCATCGGGGGCTCAGTTGATGACCCTATATCTACTATACATAGATATTCAAGCACTTATAAGCACTTTCTCCTTCTTGGTTCCACCTTCGCATAATCTATAGCTCTTTTATAAATTTCTTCCTTCTCATTCTTATGATGACATAATCTACATACCAAGGCTTGAGATATGAACAACTTCTCAACTACTTGATGAACGTCATGGACCTTGATTGGATTTGGATGGAAATTGTAATCCTTGGAGTCCAGAGATAACTCCTCCCATGGGCTAAGTTGAATATTTGATAGCATTAAATTTTTATAAGTAGCTAAGGTCACTGTTGTTTCTTGCTCTTTTTTAATATTGTTGTCACCCCATGTATTATTGTCTAAAAGGATATCTCTCGAATTAGTAGTTGACCCAACACATACTTCGGCAAATTATGGGGAGCAATTGACACCTTGTATGACCTTATGTTGCAACTTCGTTCCAATAAATAATGTTTGTCAATTTTCTTTAAAACCTTATTTCCCTCCGACAAGAAATGTGGCCAAGCACTTCTTACCATGGATCCTCTTGTACAACGAGGCCAAGACAATGTCACATACGGAAGAATCTTCTCACTCATATCTATTTTTCCACAATCCTTTCAAGTAGGTAGGCATTGGTGCAAATGTATGTTGTCAAGTGGGCCTAAAACCCAAGAAATTTGTGCATGCGCACACATAATCCGTAAGGTAGGGTGCCATATAAATTTTGAGTGTGATATTGTCTTAGGCCATTTTGGCTTTTGAAAAGTACCAAGAAAGGTTGTTGGATATGATTTATAACTAGTTAACATAGGTCCATTCTTTATGACCTCATACATGATTATAATTCAACGCAACCATATACATTGGGTATCTAGTTTTCCACACAAGTGGTTCATGAGCACTGCTAGGTTTCATATTCCCCCTTGTATATTTTTTACCAGCTACACCTTGCTTGTGTTATTTTGAAGGGCTTAGCTAGGAGCCACCACTCTTTCACAATGTTGTGAACATCATGCACTTCCCCAAATGTTTGCAACCACCCTACTCTCACAAATGCTATGGGGGGTAGGACCTTGTACATTCTTTGATATTAGCAATGTTGAATCACCCAGTCACGTCACAACCTTGTGACTTTAATGTGTGGGTGGAAGTATTAGCATTCTCAATTAGACATTGCAACATGTCTGGACATGGAAATAATTCTACTCTGGCCATCAGCTTATGAAGATGTGGGATCTTGACACTAAAATTCCATTGTCCTTATCCTTGGTCCTTATATCAATTGGATTTGTATAGGCTTGACATTAGTGTACATGTGATATAGAAAGGAATAGATGGGCTTCGAAGAAATGTTGGGAAACAATATTGTATCCATGAAAGTGGTGGTGCTTTCTTCCCTCTCGCTATAGTTATGTTAGAACAAGGAAACGTCCATGAGACAAACATTGCATTAAATGCTTCATAAACATTCAAGTTCGTTACTGATACATAAGTTATGCAATTAAAATCAAGAAAGATTTATCACTTTGAATTTGCTACAACATAATCTCAAATGGCTATGTCAAAAGCACAACTTAGCTTGCATGTAAGGGTTATTTCCATTGATCTCTGAAAAATTCTTTAACAAATACATAATATTTAGCATATGGGCTCATATATTTGGTATATTAAATACAAGGAAGGAAATGCTCTTTAATCCATCCATGATATTTGCCAAAGATTATTCAAACAAGTGTAAACAAGCAAATCATTTGAAGAACAATATTATTACTACTTCATGTCTTCATGCTTCTTCATTCTCATCTCATTCTTTAACCTTCATAAAATTTACTTATTTATTTAGTTGTGAGAAACTAAATAATAAGTAAATTTACCATATCAACCTTTAATTACTTAATATCAAATTGTTATAATACAAATCTTTTAACACCAACTAATTTATTATCTTTATTTTTTAACACTTAAAAATCTACTCTAATTTTAATCTTCCTAATGATATGTTAGAAGATAATATTTATTAAAAGATAATCTTTAGTGTTACGCCTAGATACCTATACCTACCTTTTGAAAACTTACAGATTAATCAGTCTTTTAATTAAAAATATGCAATGTAAAATGTGATATTTAATTAATCAGTCTTTTAATTAAAAATATCCTTCTTAGTGTCCACAAATTAAAGACCACTATTAATATAGATAACCTCCACGCATGTCATTTTGCGTCCTTAATCATTAAGGCATGTGATTAACACAAACTATTCACTTACTTACCACTGGATGCAAGATGGCATGCGGCTAGATGTCGGGAGTCTCTCGGTGTGCGACAAGATGTCGACCGTTCTCTGCATTCATCAGTCACACGATGAGTGATTGGGCTAGCTTAATAGATCACAAGTAAATATAATATTCATAATGCAATAATGCTCACACATTGTTTTGATGTTTTCACAAATAGTTTATGCCTAAGATGACATACAAGACTATGATACACACATTTCTCCCCTTTTTCCTCATGTGCCTTTATATCCATATTCTTTTACTCCTAATTTTATATTCATATTCCGATGTCCCGGTTGTTCTTATCTTCATACTTTGTAATACTTTGTTTCCATTATTGGGTATTATGGGCCAATCTCCTTTGCCAATCTCACTCGCTGATGGAGAACACAATAGATATTTCAACCAGAACCGCGGACAACACGATCAACAGTGCTATTGTTGTTCCACTCATCGAACAACTCATCCAACAGATTGACGATGTCATTCACTTGGATGACAACCGTAAGCTTATGGAAGAGCAGTTAAATCGTATGAAGAGCCTCTTGTTTGATATTCACTCTCGGTTCCAACATCAACAGAGGGAGGCACTAGATTCTCTGAAAAATTGTTTGCTAATGATGCAACGTAAACAAATTTCAGTTCTTTCATTAATATCAAAGAACTGAAATTTGTTTACAGACAGAATGGAAATAAACTAGCTAGGGCGCTGGTAGCTTATCTATGAGAAGAGATGTGGCAGCTACATGCCTCTGAACTTTGTGTTAAAATGAGGCTTGAAGGCCTATATATTATTGAGAAACAATGGAAACCCTAAACATCCAAAAACCTAACCCTAGGAGATGAAACGCCAGAATATGGGCCCCGTCGGGGTAAATTGGTACATAAATTTCTTGGGGTCGTAAATTTGGCATATTATCTTCGTTTGACGCACATGATACATCATTAGAAATATCTATCCGAGGACTACATTGTTGACAATGAATATCGAGTCCGGAACTAACTCATATTCGACGAAGCTTTGATGCCCAAAAAATGTCGTTTAGGGCCTCAAAACGGCTCCGGAAGTTCAGGACCCGAAAAACTACCAAAAATAGTAAATTGTGCTACAATTAAGGAAACTAAAAAACTAAAAGAAATAATGGTGGGGGTCCAAGTGGAATAGGCAGGTGGCCACCAATATCCACCTGGATCAATCAGGTAGTACGACTAAGGGTCGGTGCCCTAAGATATTGGGTTGAGTATTATTGTTCTACCCCACATGTATATCACAGAGCTATAGCACGGGAAAAACCCTTGTCCATAGGAACCTTACAAACCCTAACATGGGAGGATCATACGAGACAAGGAACATAAAGGAAATTTTGGTTGCACAGCCTTCCCTCTTACATATTGGTTATGAAATTACTACACATGTTTTTTCTGTTAAGAATTTGGGCATTTCAACATTGTAATATTATTTAGGTTGGATTCCCCTTTTTTCCCTGATTGTTGGGATACCTGTCATTTTTAAGCATTTTTTTTTTACCCCGTGGACCTATTCCCTTCCTGACACCCTTATTTCCCACTTATCCCATTGGCTTCCTCTCATTTCCCTGATCGTAGTGGTATATATAACTTATCTTCTTTTTTGTGCATGGACCCACTCCTCTTTCCCACATAGATCCCACCCACCAAGAAGAAACCAATCATAAACTGATTAATGATCATATGACCTTTCATGCCCAAGTGCATACTAAAATTCCCGCCCTTCATGCCAAAGTGGACCAAATCTAGGAATAGCTTGGTAGTCAAATTGATGAAGCCAATTCCACTCTCAAACAATTCATGAAAAAATCCCAGGGTCCTCCCTCCTGTGACCCACTTCTCCATGTTGAAGGTGTTGAATCCAACAAACCTCTGCAAACTCCTTCCAATTCCCTACCTCGTGACCCTTGTCTTCCCAGAATTGAGGTAAACAAATTTGATGGCTCGAATCCAACAACCTAGGTCACTTAGATGGAACACCATTTTTCCATGCATGGCATTACTGATGAGTTGACCAATATTAGTTATGAAATTCTCTATCTGGATCTAGAACGATGGAAATAGTGGCAATGACATAGAAATGCACACCATGGGTATGTTTCTTGGACACATTTTTTTGTAGAGCTGTATGAATTCTTTGACATAGACACCCACCCACCACTTAGGACATCTGACCAAGTTGAAATAGTCTGGAACGTTGCAATATTTTATTGCTTCCTTTGAGCATTTGGATTTCTGAATGGATGGCATGACAGGTTCCTTCTTCCGAGAATTATTTATTAGTGGCCTTGAGGATGAAATATGAGCCTAGATCTTCATGGCTCACCCCTAGACTTGGTTAGATGCAACTAAATGTGCAAAGGAGGCACAACATATCATCTTATCCCAAAGCGGAAAACCCACTTGTATTCCCCGCCCTAAACCCACCACCCCTGCCCCTTAGGCCACTCCTCTCAAGACCCAAAAATTAACACGGGCAGATATGGTTGAACGTCAACTGAAAGGTCTTTCTATAATTGTGATAATAAATAAGTTTTGGGGCACAAGTGTAAAGAAAAAAAACTTTTTATGGTCATTTTGAAGGATGTTTTTTATGAAGATTTTGAGGTTTCACTTAAAGTAGGGCTACGCCCAACAGATGATCTTACATCTCCCTTTGATCCTCCCAAAGTTAAAGCATTGATTTCTTTGAATGCCCTCACTAGATTTTCTACTCCCCTAACACTCAAATGGATTGGTTGCATTTATTTCATTCATCACCACCTTTCCCAAGAAATCAACTGCTATATCTGTGTTGTCAACAATTTTCAAATCATGATTTATAATGGTGGTTCCATGAAATGTGGGGGGCGTTTTGAAAATGTGTGCCTGCAAATTGGTGAGTATAACCTAAAATATCACATGTTTTCTATTGACATGGGTGGTTGTGACACTATTCTTGGTGATGAATGGATATGCACTATTGATCTCATAACCATGGATTTTAAGGATTTAACCTTGCAATTCCAACAAGAAGGGAAACAATATAAATTCCAGGGCATTACAGTAGGCTCTCCAAAGATCACCAGTTTCCACTACATGGAAAAGTTACTCAAAAAAGGTCATTTTCACATCATTGTCCAACTCCATTCCATTCAACCAACTGAGACACCTTATGTGCACCTTGACCTTCAATCTATCCTTTCCCAACATCACACCATTTTCCAAACTGCCCAAGGCCTTCCCCTCAATCCATTATGTTGATTGAATTCTCACTCTACCCAATGTTGATTGTACTTAAACTCCACGCTCCCCAATAACTGTGGGGCGTGACTCCTCACACCAACCCTATGACATGAAATAAATTATTGTCTTTGGGAACACCCAACAACAAATAGAAGGTTTACATAATGATGATAACTTAGGAATGTGGGTTGGATTAACACTCATGAATAAAACCTCCCCTTGGACCCCTCTCTCTTATGGAATCATAGCCCCCCCCCCGTCATTTTCATACCTCTCGTATCACAGTCAATGATTACTATTTTTATTAATTATTTTAGTGTTATAATATACAATTTGTCCCTTGTCCATATTAATCAATACGTGCTCTTTGCCCCAAACATATCGGGTCACCATCCTAATGACATTTATACAATTACATTACAATTATGGGAATTAAAATTAGGGATGTTACATTCCCCTTCCCCTTATTTTTGCACTATCCTTAGAGCACAACACCATACAATATACATATAATTACAATTTTGGCTCTCTGGTCATTAATCAACATATAGGCTCTCCGGCCTAATCTCATATAGGAATTCCAACATAAATATAAACACATAGGAACTTCGGCCCCAAAACTACAAATACATAACCCATTGGCATTCTCATACAACTATTATGATTTCCACTAGCTCCCTTTTTCTTGACCTTCCCAACCCAAGGAATGTACCATTCATTTATCAAGGCTAACCCAAGGAATGTATCATTTGTTTATCAGGGTTGGCCCAAGGAATGTGCCCCCTCCACTACTCTCATTCCATCGGGTTATACCATTCATTTATCGTGGTTTTTCGGGCACATGTGACCAGGAATCTCACTATTGGGAACTCAAGGGAACTCATTTCTAGGAAAAATACCAAGAAAAATAACCAGCAACAACCTTGCTGCTATAGTGCAACTCACATAAGAGTTCACTCTTCAGGCCTGGCAACCTAGTTCTTCTACAAGCATGACAACTTTCTTCTTCTACAAGCCTAACAACTTGCCTCTTACTATTATACTCACTCTCTGGGCTCAGGCATCCCTTTCACTATTATACAATTCCCCAGGCGATCCATCATTTTCCAAGGTGTTCTTGCAAAGATGAATGCCAACTTGATGTTGGACTTCCACTAGCAATTTATAACCTGTGTAAACCATCCTATCCGCAATCATATGCATGTAGTCAACATGAGACATCATAAAAAAAAATCAATTATATTTTTCAAATCTGTTTTATACAGGAAAACAAAATTTCCAAAACATGATTTTTTTTGCTCATAAGGGCAACTAGAGAGAAGAACCCCTCACATTTGACAAGGAATTCAAGAATATGGAATGTAACATGAATTGAATTGCGACACTAAATTTTGTCCGTTCAATAGACTCATGTAATAAGATTTATATAGTATATTCAATTTTATTAATGTTTATCGGTCCAATCATGTAATGGAATCAACTTAATGGTAACTTAATGACATGTTAAGCTCATAACGAGTATGTTGTTCGAGCCTATATATATTGGAAAGCTTCCTTTGATTCAACTGAATAGCAAGGAAATTGCTTTTCAAGAGAGAAAAAAAATTGAATCCACCTCCTTTTACACGAATCACTAGCATTGCTACTTCATATTCAAACCACCTACCCCTCAATTAAACGCCATTTTTCATCTACAGATCTACACATATTTTTCTTTTATATCATGCTTTTATATTCATATTTTGACATCCAGTTTGTTCTTGTCTCCATACTCTGTAATACCCTGCTTCCCTTATTGGCTATTCTACGCCAATCTCCTCTGCTATTCTTCTCTGATCTCACTCTGTGCCAATCTCCTCTCCTAATATGATAATGGAGCACGCAATAGATACTGCAACCGGAAGCGCAGGAAACACCATTAGCAGTGCTATTTTTTTCCACTCATCCAATAACACATCCAATAGATAGACAATGTCATTCACTTGGATGACAACCATAAGCTTCTGGAAGAGAGGTTAGATCATATGAAGGGCCTCTTACTTGATATTCCCTCTGAGTTCCAACATTAGTAGAGGGTGATCCCGGTTTCCCTAAATAATTGTTTGCTAAGGACGCTACGTGAAGTTGGAAATGGTAAACAGTTGATCCATCGCTCACAAATCATGTGGTTGCATCACTGTATTGACTGTCTCCTTTGCAAACCCAAAGTATCTATACTAATCCGAGAGTGGAATACAAGTATTAATGGGATTTTTTATTATCTTAGAAACAAATTCTCTATGTTTTACAGTGCTCAATAGATTGCGTCCACAACACCACAATGGGTCGGCGTACTACTTTAGGATCAACACGACACTAGATTGGTAGGGTTGGAAAATAAAGATGCCAAGACACATGTTGTGAGATGGCGTACGGAATCTTACCACGTTGACATTCATACAATTGGTGTATATGGCATGGGGGGTGTCGGGGAAACAACACTGCTCAAAAAATTCCACAACACTGTCCAGGTTAGTCATATTTTTTATCATGTGATTTGGGTTACGGTAGCTCAATTTCCAATTTGCAGATACAAAATGATATCGGTTCTACAATTAATTTAGATATGGAAAACTATTATAATGATGTGCGGAAGATGAACTTGTTTGCCCATCTCAAGATGAAGATAATTTTTTCTGATTTTAGATGACATGTGGAGTGGGCTCAATTTGAAAGAATTGGGGGTGGAATTTGGCACTGACAATGGTAGCAAACTTGTATTGTCTACTTGAAATTGAGATCTGATTGGATAAATGAACGTAGAAGAGTCCATGGAAATAAGGCAGTTGCCAATATAGGAGGTGTGGGACATGTTTTGTAGAGTAGCTTTCAAATATGACCATGTTTCAGACGACACGGAGCGAATTTCCAAAGAAGTCGTCAACGAGTGTAAAGGTTTCCCATTAGCGATAACTGTAATAGCCTCAACAATGAAGGGAAACAAAGCTATAAATGACTAGAAGTTTGCGTTAAGGAAAACACAAATAGTTGATTTAAGCTTTCCAATTACTCATCCTCTCATTAATTGAGATTTGTATCAACGATTGAGATGGAGTTATTTGAAGCAATCAAGTACTTGCATTGGTTTCAATGATGACCTCATGCAAAACAATAATATATAGTCAATATATAATTATAATCATATTAATTTATTATTATAGTGTTATACAGAAGGATAAAATCGATATATGTTTTTTCGTTTTTGATCAGCTGGATGGGAAAATTGCAGGGTTGACCTTATGATTTAAAGTAGTCACGTAATTGCAATGATTTCAACAATGATATAACAAATCTAATTGCATTAATTTTAACAATGATATAACAAATAGTTGCATTTATTTTAACAATGATATAATGCAAAATGATAACATGTATTAATTTAAGTGATGATACAGTGAAAGATGATGTAAAGTAGTCACATAGTTGCAATGATTTCAACAACGATATAACTAATAGCTACATTGATTTCAATAATGATATAAGGAAATACAAAATTATATATTTATTTTAGTGATAATACAATGAAAAATTATTTAAAGCAATCAAGTACTTGCATTGGTTTCAGTGATGACTTAATGCAAAACAATAAAGTGCATTGATTTAGTGATGATATAGTGAAAATTGATGTTAATGATGATATAGTGAAAATTCATTTAGAGAAATAAAGTAGTTGTATTGATTTCAACAATAACCTAATGCAAAACATTAAGGTACATTCATTTTACTGATGATACAATGAAAAATCATTTAGGGCAATCAAGTAATTGAAATGATTTCAATAATGAAAAATATTATGGTACATTGATTTAATTATAGTAAAATGAAAAATGATTCACTACATTAGAAATATAAAAACTAGCTTCCTATTACACAGGTAATAAAAACTAGCTTGTACTTTGAAACTTTTTTAAGGCTTAAGAATCCATGGGAAGCAAAAGAGACTTGGTATGCCATTTACTACAATAAAAACTAAAGAAGATAGATTGTCATTACTCCTTCTCCATAATACTATCTATACTTTCAACCAACATAGAAAAGTGACTAAATTTCAAATGATCAGATTAATTTTAGACATATACATATACATAATATTGATCATCTACAAATTTTGTATGATCACCCACAATTGAAACCAGCCTAGATGTTAGAATTAATGCTTACTTTAGTATATTTGGTTTGGGTTTGTTGGATATTGTTGAGATATTCTCTAAACCTCTATCTCCAAGTTGAGAATAAGTTGGATCTGACAACACTTATATAAGTGTATTGTATCTAGTTTGTATATGCAATAATAATAATAGTGTGTGTAATTTTTTTTGAATTGGTATCAAACATGGTTCCTCTGGGTTAACTCCCTCAAGGGAGGGTCCATAATATGTGAGAAATATGTGAGAATTGATTTGTTGTAGAATATATTAGTGTAGATTATTGTTTGTTTTGAGTGATCACCGGAGTGTGTGTTCCGTGTAAAGTTTTCTATGTGAAAAATTATGATTGTTGTAGCTGTCATTGCTTACCTACATCGGGAGATTTAGAGATTGAAGCCACTATGCATTGTGACTGTATTGAGCGTGTCCATTCATAACGTGTCTACTGCTACATAGTATTTGGTATTATATAGAAGCAACCATTTTAGTTGGAAAGATTTACATTGTACTGTTAGCAAATCGTCGCCCTGCCGCCATGGAGAATAGTCAGTGGAGTTGCATTGTGCCATCCAACGCAAAGTAATTCTTGAAACCCATAGAAGAGAAGTCATTTTTTTTCCTTCGAAGAGAGAGAAAAGTCGAGCTTCCATTGGAGAGAGGGCCACATATTCGCTGGACATTACTGTATATATTAAATCTGTGTGTACTGTTAGGGACTACATACATTTGGAAATTTAAATTTTCCCATGATGAAGAAAGGATACAATTTAATTGCAATGGATTCTACAATTCCATCTATAATGATATAGTACTTGCATATGAACAAGAGCTCGCAGATCTCTTGCGATTCAGGCTATGACAGTGAAGGTTTGATCGTTGCAAAAGGTCGGGATTTATGCATTTTTGTTTAGTCCTTCATCTCCATTGAATCATAGCGGATTTACATGTTAGAGTTTTGATTTTTATTGATTGCTAGAAGAAAATGCAGTATGGAGGACACATGTTCAAAGGAAGGAGGCAACGAGTGTAATTAGTAGTAGAATATTTTTTGAGTTAATGTAAGTATATATTAGCAATATTTTTGGTTGTGAAATGAATTATGAAGAACCAATCATAGAATAGAGTAACATAATTTAAGATGGTAGTTATTGATGTATGTGGTGCTACAAGAACAAATTATTCCTATAGTCTATTACGACTTGTGGTTCTCAGGGAATTTGGTAACCCAAGAACAACGACTACTGGTTATAGTTAAAATTGCTTCCAAATCAAGTCATAACCACCATCGAATCAAGCGAGGATGGCATAAAGACGCCCAATCTTGGATAAACTATTGGGGAATAATGGAAGAAACCATTTTGCAGAATAAAGATATTATTAAAAAAAACGTCAAATCAAAATTTAAGGAAAAAATGTGGTGTGATAAAGAGTTAGAGGAAAA